>PVIW01004225.1:0-139337 GCA_004026585.1 Noctilio leporinus | reverse complement strand
CCCACCCATTCCCCCCACAGTCAATCCCACCTGTTGTCCGTGTCCATGGTTCCTTTATACTAGGTTCTTGTCTAAGCTGCTCCCCTTCCTTGCCTCTGCCTCCCCCCTCCCCCCAACCCCTTTCCCCCTGACCACTGAAGGCCTATTCACTGTATTCATATATTTGGTTCTGTTTTGCTTGTTGTTAGTTTTGTTCATTATTGTCCTGTAATGGGTGAGATCATATGATATCTGTCCTTCACTGTCTGGCTCATTTCACTAAGCATTTTAAATAGAGACTTAAGCATGTTTCAATGCTGCTGGGAAAAACTAGTAAGGAAGGAAAGGTTTCAGATACAGTGGAGAGAGAAGGGGCAGGACACTTGAGAACCTATTAGTTATGTTTTGGAATTCAGGAATCTACTTAATGATTAATAGCTATATAAACATTTTCATAAGAATTATGAAACTGGATGTTGCCTGAAGATCTAGCTTTAGCTGTCCTCAACACAGATGTGATAGAAATCATAAAAATGAATGAAATTCCTAAAGTAAAGAGTGAAAAAAAAAAAAAAAAGCAGGGACATTAAAAGCTAAGTCCACAGAAAGTTGTAGAAGGAAGAATAACGAGTGACGTAAATAAAGAATGAATATGTGAGAGAAAAGAAAGACTTGAGATATACACTGTCATGGAGGTCAAAGGAAGAAAGAGTTGCAAGGAGGAGGGGATAGACAATATGCTGTGAAGGGAGAATGTGGTTTCTTAACAAAGAGGTCATTGGTGATCTCTGAGAAAGCAGCTGTCCTAGTGAAGTGGAGCATAAGTAAAAATATACATGGAGTGAGGGATGGGAAGAGGGGAGAGAGAGAGAGAGAGAGAGAGAGAGAGAGAGAGAGAGAGAGAGAGAGAGAGAAGAAATAAGAGAAAACTTATACAGACCATTTGAGAAATTTGACCATGAAACGAAAAATAAAGTAAGGTGGTAGCTAGAGGGAGCAATAGGATTACATAATAGTTGTTTTCCAAGTTGGGTATACCTATGCTTCCAGAAAGTTGTTAAAAATTAAAATATTTAATTATTATATATGTGTTCTGGTTGTAAAATCTACTTTGTCACCAAACCATCAACTAATGTACAGAACCAATAAAGATCTTTAGTTGATTGTGTATTCACTACTACAATATCAATGTTACAGCCATGTCAGCTCATTTTTAATCATTACTAATATACCATGGAAACTTTTAAATGTGATTTTTGGAATGAATTCCCAAGAGTTTATATAGTATTATATGATTAAATTATAAACGTACTCATACAAGCTAAGTTGAGTGACTTGAAATACTAATGGTATTTAATGCTTAAAAATAATAGCTCTATCTTTAGAATTTATTTTTATTATTTCCTAAATTCAGAAAAGTAAAAATCTACATCAATTTTATAAACATAATTTATTTAGAACCCTGTAAATATATTTTAGAATTAAATAGAGAAGCTATATTATTTTATTTTATTGTTGGGAAAAGGAATGAGTAGCCACTCTTTGGAAATTAGCTTCTGTTTCTGTGCCTCATTTTTCATCAAGTTCTCCCTTTACCAAAATGGTGAGTAGTGAAAAATGTACAGTCTTTAGGTTCAGATTTCAATTTCAGTGTGAGTTATGCCACTAATTAGCTGTGGGCACTTGACTTACTTTCAGTTTTCTGATCTGCAAAATGGGAATATTATCTATTTTGTAGAATATTAAGGATTTAATTAAGTGACTATGTAAGGCATCTAGCTTAATGCATAGCCTAGATTTGTTTCCTTTTCTTTTTGCATGTATGCTTCTTTAAGCCTAACCACTCTTGTCCACAGATCCTATTTTCACTGTTTTTATTCACATCAGCTACAGTGCTTATAGACAACCATTAATTCAGTCCAGGGTCACCAACAATCAAGAATTTGGTGATCTTGGTAATTGATTCTAAAAGCTAATGTGAAGCAATGTTTCAAAGGGTGGCTTTGAAGAATGAGAAATAAAAAGACAATGTCAGGTAGTAGTTATAATATTTACCTCTAATGGGGCCAATTCTATCTTTTCTATCACAGTACATTACTGAAGAAATATTAAAAGGGTGACAATAGGGAAACATTAATTTGATGGAGAAAAATGTTCTGTTACCTATCCATTCCTTAGAATAAAGATCTGCCCTTTATATTAATACACTGCGCAGTCCTCATCATTAGTAAATGTTCTTGTTAAAAGGATAAAACTGTCCTGGCCAGGTGGCTCAGTTGGTTAGAATATCATCCATACACCAGAAGACTGTGGCCTCAATCCCTGGTCAGGGCACATATGCCGGTTTGATCTCTGATTAGGGTTTGTACAGGAGGCCACCAATTGATCAGTGTCTGTCTGTCTGTCTGTCTGTCTCTGTCTCTGTCTGTCTGTCTCTCTCTCATTAATAAGAATATCTTCAAGTGAGGATTTTAAAAATAATAATAAAATAAAAGTGTAAAACCTGTTTTCTCCAATCTAGTTATTTTGGGGGGTATTTAAATAAAAATAAGAATGATGCAAATATATAGAATCTTTATAAAATATTTGAAGGATATACTTTGACAATAATTGACAATAGCACATCTCCAATTAAATGTCAGCTGCCTTGAATCCTTTTTAGAAGTTGGTGCTGTAGAAATTATAAATAAATAAAATTTCAATGTCAGACTCCAGCTGTCCTTTGTCCCACATAAATCCAAGTGCTTAAAATTGCAAAATAACTTTACCTACATCTATACCAGAGAAACTGAAGTGCCAAATATCTTTTCAATTGATAAATACTTTAATCTCCCCTAATCCTTAATGCTTGGCATAATCTAGTTTGTTTCACCACAAACTTACACTGACATAACCGTGCACTGGTTTATTATAACTTAATATATATTGAATGTTCATAGTAGATGCTGTCAATTGGGTTCACAGTCCAAGTTAATTACTCATGTTGATATTTGTAGCATCTAAATGCTGTATAATTAGGCACAATCTAATTATTGATAGAAGGGACATGGCCAGTTGGCTGGTGGCCAAGGAGGTCTGGGCTGAGGTAGAAGGGTATATTTATGTCAGGAACTGCCCAGGGATAGAGACAGTTCTGAGATAGGAATGCCAGGAATTTAAGTGAGAAAGAATAAGTGAAGATTCCAGAAGAAAATAGAGGAAAAGGGAATAATAACTCAGCCTATTTTCTCCTTCCATGCCTGAGGGATATGTAAAGGCTAGGCTTGTTAGGAGTGAAGTCTCATTCAGCTTTTCTTCTTCATTCTCTTCCTCTTGTCTAAGAGAACAGTTGACCTAAAGAGTTGCATTATTTATTATTATTATTATCATCAGTACAACCAACATAAACCTCTTTCTTCATCTCCAGAGAGCAAGGGTTAAGGTGAGATATCTACTATTTTGGGAACTTCTTCCTCACTCCATCCCCACCCCCTCCCCATGTATTGAATTGCCGTGTTTCCCAGCTCCACCACTGTTCCACTCCAAGTCACATGTTTTGTTTTGTTTTTTTTTTTCAGGCTGTACTCCAGGGGGAACACACTTATAGCAGAGTCTACTTTGAGGTGCAATGAGTTCTACAAGGACACATCATAGAGTGTCTGGCCGTAGGGCCAACTCCAATTTGAGCTTGCGCTGTTGCTTTCCATTCTTTGAACATCGAGAGAACCCTGAGAATGAGGTAAGAGCACCTAGAAACAAAGCATTGGGTTTTATTAGACTGTGACCAAGGAGTAGAGGACTGGGGAATGTTGAATGTTAGTGTTATGACTGTGCAGGTCTACTAAATAGCTGTGTCATATTGAGACTTTCTCTATGAAACTCATAGGAGTCCAAAAATTTCTACCTTTTTGGGTATAGGAGATTGAGGAAGTAGGATAAAATTGGGATTCCAAACAAATGTAACAAGGCTGAAGTGAGTAAAAATAAGCCAGATAAAGTCTATTAATAAGGTAAGTTCACTTAGGGAGGAATGCTAAATTACAGAAATGAGTACAAGATGATCCTGGATTGGTTATGCGTAAGTATAGCAAATAATTGCCTTGAAACTGTGGGAGTCACAGGTCAATAATGCCATTAATAGAATGCCATACATGATTGAAAATGGTGAATATTACCTCATATAAAGATATATTAACAGTATCAAGAAGGGAAAATGTAACCTTATGGGGATATTCTGTATCAGTTAGGTTTTTTTTTTTCAGTTAGGTTTTTATCATGTCTTTCATGTGTAGTAATGTATTGTTTTAGTATCTGTGGCTTAAATGAGATGTGGAATATTTAGAGAAGGGCAAAGGTAAGCTAGCCAAAGTGATTCCTTTAAAAGATGTAAAAAAAAAAAAAAAAAAAATTCCTCCTGTGAATGAACCCTAAGAGAACTGAAGGGTTAGCTTACCCAAAAGTCTTCAAATATTTGGAAAGATATCATATGAGGAGTAAAAGGAGTGGATCAGGCAGCTGTTCAACATAATCCACTCAAGTCAGACTAGAGGAGAGATGAGCTTTAATTATAGTGGAGCAAGTCAGAACCTTGTTTTTATGCAGCACCTCTCCTCACTTTACAGTGCTGAAAAAGTAAAATTCTTTAAAAGTAAATGTAAATAAAAATTTTTCCTCCAAGATTTATCTGAGTATGGCAAACAGCTAACTTTGTAAAATGATTATTGAAGATTTGGTCTATGGCAAAATGGCTCTATTAATAGATTTTTGGAAAGCCTTTTAAGTAGTAGAAGTCTGTGAAATAAAGTTCATTCACCTTGGTATCAACAATTCAAAGGGGAAAATTGGATTCCTAAATGTCCATTTTGTTTCTCATTATAATTTTTATAGCATTTGCCCTCAGGAATGTTTTTAAATAGTTCCATAGACTTTAAGATTTCCCAGACCTCTTTTACATTTGTAAATATTTAACACTAACCTTTTTATCCAGTTCTCAAAGTGCCTGCTAATTTGTCATGTGTTTATCCCAACTTCCTAGGCTATGTTCTAGCAACATAAAAATGATATATATGAAAATATTTCTATATAATCATCACTTTCTATTTTTTTAGATTATTCTAGCTTTTAGCTTTTTCTAGAATTTTTCTCCAGTTGTAAAGAAGATGTTTGTGACAATTGGCTGAGATTAAGCTAGCTGCTAAGCTGTCCCTCAGCCCATATTTTATTCTTTACTGACATAAATTCTCATAGCATAAGCTTCTTTCAAGAGATAAAATGAGAAATTAAAGAAAATAATTTTCAACATGCCAACACTGTGGTAGGCATGTTAAAGGGATGTTTATTTTGTCTTAGTTCCAATTTCACCATGGCTATATCTAAATGTACCAAGGCTCGATAGCCAGACAACTGGTGATTTCATGCAATAACCAACTTGGGCTTAAAGATATTCAACAGTGGTTTTCTGACTCTTTTTTTTCGCTAAAATTGTCAGTGAAAATTTTACTCAATTAGTTGCTTCACCCAAAGTGAGGTGGAGAATTGGAACAATTACACACATAATTTAAGCAAAAGGTTGACCCCTTTGACCTCAATTATAGTACCTAAATGTTTTAAGCAAAATGTGAGTTTCACTTGAAACTCAGTAAGAATGTTGGTGTTAAGTATTTTCAAATGTAAATGTTGTTCAGAAAGCCCTAAATCCTCAACTTCTGCATTGGTTTATGTGTGTCTGAACATTGACTGCAATAGTGCTAATTAATGCAATGTATAATATACTGATTTCTGATAAGAAAGGCATTGTTTGAAGACAAATAGCAATTCTAAATTATCCTTGTGAGAAGAAGCTTATCAGGAAAGGAGAAAAAGATGACAGAAGATTCTAAGATGTCTTTTGCAGTCACTGCCATGGTGTTATACCAGAAATGTGTAATGAGAACAAAAAGGTTCTAAAATTAAAATTTTAAATAGCAGCAAGTCAAATACTACATAGCATACTAACAAGTGGCTACAAACAGTGGTGACTGAATAATTGCAGGGTCTTTACCACAATTGTGCATCTTTACTCCATCATCAATTAATTGGAACTAAGAGCAGAAACAAGGCAACCATAGTCATTTATTACTGAACAGTGCTTCATGACAATAGAAAATGCAAGATAATTAATTTATCATTTACTTGGCAAATAAGGAAAGCAGGAAAATCAACCCAGATAATGTGACTATGGAACAAGTAGTAGATTCAATTAATTTAGGATTTTGACATTTAAGATGTTTGTGTAATCACAAAAATAGACCACATGACTTTTTGAATTTAGGTGCAGTGTGATCAATATGAATTAGTGACAGACTGGAAATACTTGCAATAATTAACCATTAACATAGCACCCTTCAGTCTCTTTTCCTCCCCATTAAAATGTAGGAATTTTTATGCATTATGCTTTATAATTCTTATAACTACTCTATGAGATAGATTTAAAAATTGAGGAACTGGAAGTTAAAAGAGCTTAAAGTATCTTTCCTAAGATAACACAGATAATACATGGTACAAACCATAATTTAAATCCAAATCTGTCAAATGCTACATCACTGTACTACTTGTTGATGAGATAAAAGATATATAAATAGTTATTAAAATAATTGTCAGAGAATAGATGCTTCCATTTATAGATACATCTATTATATTATGAATTTTCATTTAAAATCTGATTTATAATATTTACTAGCTATATGACTGGGCAAATTTTATATATGGGCCCAATTTTCCTCATTTATAGAAAAAAACATGCAAATCTGTGAAGGCTTTCTTTGGAGCTTTCATCTAGATCGTGTATGTAATTTTATCAAACTCTCTTTGCTTTCAAGCTAATAGGAGAAAGAGATATGTACACAGATAAGTACAATAAGAGAGATATGTATAAAATAAAGAGGTGACATAAAGGATCAATACTTATTCATTCAAATTATTTACTGAGCACTTACTATATACTAGGAGCTGTGATGGATGATGGAATTAAATAGTGGTGAGAAAACGCAGACGTGGCTTTGCCATCTTATAGCTTGCCTTTTTAGTGGAAGAATCAGACTATAATAAAATAATTTCACAATCAATGTATGCATACAGACTGTAAGTGCTATGAAGTAAAGGTATGTGGTGTATTAGAAAAAAAATAAAGGAGAGGAATTTGACCTTATCTGTTGACCTAAGATTTCAAAGAGGTGGGGCTTGCTTAAATTAGTATATGAGAGAAACTTATGAGTCATTTGGATAAGGAGAGGAATGGAGAGGTACAGAAATGATTTATATAAAGACACAGAAACTTAAGCAACACGGCATAGTTAGGGAACTATAAGATGTAAATGAGGATTTATCAGAAGATGAGGTCAGAGACTTATACAGGTACCTGTTAATAGAGAGTCTTGAGTCTTGTATGCTACTAAGTTTAGATTTAATTCATTTAAAGTTTTTTAAGTCAGGAGATGACATGATCAGATATATGTGTCAGAAAGGTCATTGTATCTTTCCTTCAAAGTCCAACTTAAATCTTAAATTCTAAAAAGCCTTCTTTGATTTTCCTATATTCTATTAAGAAAAATCTTTTCATTTTTCATACTGAAAATATACAATCTGCTTTCTATTAATATTACTGACACATGAGGCTGTCTTCCACATTAAATTGTGCACTTCTGAAGGTCAAGAAATGCCTTGGTCTCCTTTGTAGCACACCTGTAAGATGTGTGTGAGGAGCTATAGAGATGAAAAGGGAATAGTCTCAGAGGTTTTATAAGCTAGACTCCCAGGATAGGTCAAAAAAGCAAGTTAAGGAGTCTGCTTGGAGGGTCCTGAAATAGTCCATGTGAGATATGAGTGACTGCACTGGGACCAATGAAAGGAGGAATGGAGAGAACAGATATAAAGGGTTCATTCATGCATACATTAAATTTTTTCACTAATGTTTACTGATCACCTTCTATGTGCGAGGAACCAATTTAGCTGTTGAAGACATTGCATAGAACAAGAAATATATTTACTGTCCCCTGACATTTGGATGAAGTATAATATAGTGGTTCAGAGCACTAGGCACCAATGCGATGCTAGGATTCAAACCCAGGTTCTGTTACTCGTTAGTTGTGTGACCCAGGACAAGTTACTTAACCTTTTGAAGCCTCCTTACCTATTAAATAGATATACAAATATCACTTATCTCATTGTAAATTCTCATATTAATAGGTGATATAAAAGTAAAATAGACAGAGTGCCTTGAAGAACTAGGCAGATTCTAATGCAGGGAAATGGGTGGAGTCAGAAAAAAAACTTTCCTAAGGAAAGGAAAGAGGCAGTTTCATTGGGCACGGATGGACTAGCTAAACAAAATCTAAGGCATAAGGAAGAAGGTAGAAAAATAGCCAGTGCGGCTAGAATTAAAGTAGTAAAATGGGGCTGGGGAGATATATAGAGCCTTACAGACCATTGGATGGAGCTTGGATTTTGTTTTAGGGTACATGCAAGGTCCAGTGAATATTTTCTGGAAAAGAGATAGAATGGTTTCATTTGTACAAAACTGTCCAATTTGGCCAATTGGATGTGGGAAATGAGGAAAATGAAGGAGTTTAAGATAATGACACTTTCTAGCACAAATGATTGTGTGAAAGATGATACATTAACAAAGCTAGCAAAAAAAAAAAAAAATACCAGTGGTAGTATTTTTATGAAGGAAGAAATACCAACTTTGGTTTTTGACACATTGAACTTGAGGTGACTGAGGAAATGTATATAAAATGTTTAGCAGCTATTCAGAGTGTATATATAGAGCCCAGGAAAGTAATCTGACTAAAGATATTGATTTAGAAGTTATCAGTTTATAATGGAATGACAGAAGCCATAGGATAGTTGATGGAATGGGAGGATGAAGGGAAAAATGTCTATATTTTATAGGTCCCCATAGAAAGAGTAGTCATCATAGAGGACTGGTGAAGGGTCAGAAAGTTATGAGGAAACCTAAAGGGTACATTAGGAAGGAACCTAAAATTACATAGAGTAAAGCTCAAATATGTATTATAATAATTCAGTCACTTTCTGAAGTGGATTGTCATGTTAAATGTTTGGTGTAAGCACTCTATAATAAACTTAGTGCATTTTTCCCAGTGAAATCTGTAATCTCTCATTCAGTAATCTATCAAAAGTTAGTACAGCTCCAAAACTACATTTTATTTGTTGTATTCTTGGAAATGACCCTTTGTCCTTGAGGAAATAATTTATGTCTATCAAATGCTAAATATCACTAATATCCATCATTTAATTACCTGAATAGTCATATGTGGGTGGAAGAATACAGGAAAAGGGCAGAACAGGTGACTTACAAAAGAAAATGGTCAAATTGCCAGAATAAATTCAATGGATGAACATAATAATAGCATCATAAATCCATACTTTTCAGAAATGCTATACATCATGAATATAAGAGTGCACTCATAAAGTTGCCTTCTGCTCTAACACACAGAAACTTATTTGGTTATCCCAAAGCAACAGGCTTTCTCATGTCTCAGGACTTTTACACATACTGCTTCCTTTGCCTGGAATATCCTTGTCTCCACTAATCTTTCTCTCCTTGCTTTCACACCCCATATCCTCATGGCATGCACAAACCAAGTAAAGCAAGCCCCCATTTTCCTTTAATACATAGAAACTCTCCAAACATCTGTCAGTCAGTCTACCAACCAATTGTCACAACACTGATTTTGCACCCCTTTTCTGTTTTCTTAATTGCTTCATGTGTATTTAGATTATTAAATTTATCAAGAAATGTGCTTTTATTTATCAATTCTTCAGTATTCTTTTCCTATTCTACTGTTTCTTTCTTTCTTTTTTTTTTTTTCTTTTTGTAATTAATTTATTGTTGTTGTGTCATGGTTGTCCCATTTTTTCCTCATTGCTATCCCCCGCTCCACCTACCCCATCCTCTCTCCCACAGTCAATTCCCCCCACCTTGTTTTCCATGTCCATGGGTCATTTTTACTAGTTCCTTGACTTAACCCTCCTGCTTATTTCCCCTCTTCTCCCTCTCCCTCCTCCCCTCTGGTCACTGTCAGTCTGTTCCTTGTTTCCATGCATCTGGTTCTATTTTGCTCATTTGTTTGTTTTGTTCATTAGTTTTCTGTATATTAGGATCCAGCAATACATTAAAAAGATCATATACCATGATCAGGTGGGATTCATCCCAGGGATGCAAGGATAGTATTAATATTCACAAATTAGTAAACATAATACACCACATAAAATGGAAGACAAAAACCACATGATTGTATCAATAGATACTGAAAAGCATTTAATAAAGTACAGCACCCATTTATGATTTTTAAAAATGCTCAGCAAAGTGGGGATAGAGGGAGCATTCCTCAACATAATAAAGGCCATATATGAGAAACCTGCAGCCAACATCATACTCAGTGGGCAAAAACTAAAAGCTTTCCCCCTAAAATCAGGAACAAGACAAACTTTCCATTCTCTCCACTTCTATTCAACATCATTTTGGAAGTTCTAGCCATAGAGATCAAACAAGAAAAAAGAATCAAAGGCATTCATATCAGAAAAGAGGAAGTAAAACTATTATTATTTGCAGATGACATGATAGTTTTCATAGAAAACCCTATAGACTCCATCAAAAAACTACTCAACTTAATAAGTGAATTTGGCAAAATAGCTGAACACAAAGTCAATATCCAGAAATCGAAGGCATTTTTGTATACCAACAATGAAACATCAGAGATAGAAACTAGGGGGGAAATCCCATTTATTATAGCAACAAGAAAAATAAAATACCTAAGAATAAACATAACCAAGGAGGTAAAAGTCTTGTATTCAGAAAACTACAGAAAATTAAAGAAAGAAATTAAGGAAGATAAAATAAATGGAAGCATATACCATGTTCATGGATGAGAGAAATTAACATCATTAAAATGTCCATACTTCCCAAAGTAATTTATAGATTCAATGCAATTTGTATTAAAATATCAATTATATATTTCACAGATCTACTGTTTCATTTTTAGTGAACTTTTTGTTCTAAAACTGCTTTAGATTTCCGGAAAAGTTTTAATTATAGTATGGAATTCCTATATACCCCACACTAATTTACTGTACTGTTAACACTTAATATTGATAGATATATTTAATACAACTGATACATAATTGGTAATTAAAGCCCATACTTTATTCAGGTTCCTTAATTTTTATCTAACATTTATATATATATATAAATGTGTGTGTGTGTGTGTGTGTGTGTGTGTGTGTATACACATAATATGTATATTTGGCTAAAGCATTTGTTCAGTTTTTCTATAAGATAGCTCTAGTAGCACTTAATTGCCTTTAACTTCATTTGAGACAATTTTGTTAGATTGTGTTGTGAGAGCTGTCATATCAGTGTTTATTTGAAAAAACTTTTCAAAATTGGTGAATTTTTGTGAAGATGGAAGATGATAAGTACCATTTTTGGCATATTATACTTTATTATTTCAAGAAAGGTAAAAATACAACTGAAATGCAAAAATAGACTTGTGCAGTGCATGAAGAAGGTGCTGTGACTGATTGAACTGTCAAAAGCAGTTTGCAAAGTTTTGAGCTGGAGATTTCTTGCTGGATGATGCTCCATGATTGAGTAAATCAGTAGAAGTTGTTGATAATGATCAAATTGAGGCATTAATTGAGAACAATGAATGTTCTAGGACATAGGAGGTAGCTGACACACTCAGAATATCCATATCAATAGGTTATTAGTGAAAATAAAAAATGTCTTTTATAGGAAAAACTAAATACTTTTTGGCAAACCTTATACACATATAACTATAACTATCTATATCTATATCTATCTATTTACCTATATGTTAAAAAACATATACATATAACCCTATATATAATATTATATATATGTGTGTGCGTGCGTGTGTGTGTGTGTATAACTTCAGAGAAGATAGTCAGGGCAACTTTTATCTCTCCTAATAATGGTATAATTAGAAAATAGATTTGTGACTTCAACTACATCAAGATAAGAAATACATATTTCGGGTTTCTTACTACACTATGCATTATTAAATCTGCAATTACAAAGTTCAAAGGGAACCAACTGTATGGGAAAACATATTTGCCAATGATACCTCAGACAAGGGTTTGATCTCCAAAATATGTAAAGAACTAATGTGACTCAACACCAGAGAGACAGACAGCCCAATTAAAGAATGGGCAAAAGACCTGAACAGACAACTCACTGAGGAAGACATACAAAGGGTCCAGAGGCATATGAAAGAATGTTCAACATTACTAGCCATCAGAAGACTGCCCCCCTTCTTTGCCTCTTCCTTCCTCCTCCCCCTACTGGCTTTCCCCTTCCCCACTGAAGGCCTATTCACTGTATTGATATATCTGGTTCTGTTTTGCTTGTTTGTTTGTTTTGTTCATTAGTGTCCTGTAATGGATGAGATCATGTGGTATTTGTCTTTCACTGACTGGCTTATTTCACTAAGCATAATAGTTTCCCGTTCTATCCATGTTGTTGTGAAGGGTAGGAGTTCCTTCTTTCTTTCTGCTGTGTAGTATTCCATTTGGTGAGGTATATTAATATGTTTAAACACCATTGCCAAGAATAGTGCTGTGGCAACACAGGTTTAATAAAATTTACTACTGGCAGACTGGCACAACACTGCCCATGGGAGCTGAGTATCAATTTTGCTGCCAAGGCTCAGGTTAACAGAAAAGAATTGAAGTGAAACTTGTGCAGATCCCCTACTTATGCACACTTAGGGCACTGTGAAAGGAAGATCTCATAAACCTTGCAGCCAGCACAAAGCTGTGGGCAGCTAATTTCTATTTCTACACAGGATAGCTGTGGATGAGACAAGCTTGCCCCCAGGGTGAGGGCTAGGATCTTCCCTGTGGAGTTGGTCCCAGGCTGGGTCAATTAAAAGGATGACATAATTGCATAATCAAAAGCAGTAGGCTAGAGAATAGGACTGATAGAGATTAGGTCTGGAGGGAGCAAATAGTAAAGGGATCTTCTCTAGCAAAAATGTTTTATCTGGGAAAATGGACAGAAAGTGAAATTAAAAGGATGGATGAGGGGGATGGCAGAGATATCTTTGTTTGGCTGAGGTTTTTGCAGAAAGAGCAGCTGATTCTGGACCAAATGTTACAATGAGGGAATTTCCCAAATGGAATAGTTGTGCTGACAGAAGTTTGTAGCCAAATATTTCTGGCAACAGGGTGGTCAAGGCATTTCCTTGATATAATATGCGCTGAGTGAGCTATTCTGGCTTTAAAGACTCCCAGACTTTGGGGACAAGAGTTTATGCATTCTTTATTCTAAGAGTGCCACCCCCCCTCCCAGCCAAATATTTGTTTTAGAACAAAAGCATTTGGGGATTCTGACAGGAACCAGTTGGAAGTTGAAGGAATCGGGAGTTGTCACTCTCTGATTTGTCCACTGGAGTAATGCCAGCATCATGGGGACCATGAGGTTTTATGATATTTTACTCATGAAGTTTTCCTACCAGTTAATCTTACCTATTTTATCCATTTACTTCTAAGAGAGACTAAAGCAGAGAACAAGCATAAATCTTTTAGCTAGAAACAAGTTATTTTACCCAATGATTGAAAAAAGACCTGCCTGAACATGTGTCAGTGGTGATACAAAGTTCATTTTTGTAATGGTTATAAGGTCAAGTTGATTAAACACTTTTTTCAAGAGCTTGATATTTATCTCTGAAAACAAGGTTGGATATTTATCATGATGAATAAATACTTGTAAATCAAGTAAATGAGACATACCTTATACAATGGATTGCACTAATTTATTCATCAGGCTTATAATTCAAAATGCAATTACTTTTAGAAGCACAAATTTAAAAATAACAGTAATCTGCTTTTTTAAGTTGTAAGCATGCTAGCTTTTATGCCACATGAAGGTAGTCTAATCTAAGCAGGGCTCTGTGCTTTTGATAAGGTTTTAGTGCTGGTTCTAATCAACTTGAGATCAATAATCCATTGCTCTCTTTCTATAATGCAGAAGAAAAATATGGGTGACTTTAATTCAGGCCCAAGTAGATGGATAGCCATATTAGAGTAAGACAATTGGGACTGATAATATCATTATTTGAGGACTTCACAGTAGAAGCAAGGACTGAATAGACAAATTCTGAAGACTCCACTCACCTATCTAGTCACTGTGTGAGTTTATCAAAATAACAACTGCCTGAAATCTCTGGGTAGTAGCAGATAAAATCAGCATGCTGAGAAGCTATGGGTTGGTAAATGAACTGAGAATGCTCTTTGCCAATAGCAGATGACAGCTATGGGTGGGCCACTATGTAGGCCGAATAGCCCTATGGTCCCCACTTATTTGCTGATGGGAGGATTAAATATTTTACTGACTGCATGGACTGTACTGACTCTTTCAGGTCACTGGGGCTCTGTATTGCACCGATGAAGAATTCGCTAGAGATTTTATAGCCACCGCATTTTTAGGGTTTAAAGAGAATGTAGCTTCGAATTGTTTTTTATTTTTAATTAAGAATTTATTTCTTTACCACAGTTTCAGGTTTACAACGAAATGGAGAGGCAGGTAGAGATTTCCTATATACTCCCTGCCTGCAGTTTTTGTACCAAGATGAACCTACATTGATAGACAATAATTACCCAAAGTCAGTAGCTTATCATAGCATTCACCCTTTCTATAGGTTTGGAAAATGTATATTAACATGTCTATTATTATAATACTATACAGAGTATATTCCCTACCCCTCAAATCCTCAGTGCTCTGTGCCCAAGTTCAGTTCTTTTTTTATAAATTATTGACGATTCCTATTCTTTCCATAGTTTAGTTACCACCAGTTATCCATCCCATTCACAAAAGGAGAAATGTAGGAGGTCTGTCCTGAAAATATTGAGCCAACGTGTCAATATAATTGGAACAGTTTGTGCTCAATACGTTCAGGACAGACCTCGTAAATTGAAAGAGTCCTACCAGAAGATGTGATACTTTCTTTTTCAAATTTCTTATATAAAAGTGTGCCTGTTGGTTAGCAAGGGAATGTTATTTCTACCACCTCAATACAATTGGAAATTTGATTATTTGACATAAAATCTGTTCTAAAATCCCCTCGTCCAGTTATTAAACATACTTGGCTGTTCTAGCATCCCATATTTATATTATATTGTGTTGTAAGAATATTATCAATCAGAATATATGATTATCACTATTTATGTGAAAATGAGAACTAAGTCAAAGGCATGGAGTCCCATATGCCATGAGAGGTGACTAACTGGATTTTAACATGCCCAGTAGGGTGACCACTTTGAAATAAGTTTACCTACAGATAATAATAAAAAGATGCACTGGAAGGCAGGTGGAATGTTCAGAGTGCAGAGTGGTAGCTAATAGATGGTAATCAAAGTAGTATTACAAGGTAATTGACGAATGTCCCTAAAATCAGATGAGGGCCTGGAGCATAAGGGCTGAAGGGCAGGAGAGAGGGTGATGAAGAGTTAGGATCTGAATCTGGTGAGAAAATGTTGAGGTAGTAAGAAGACAGTACAAAAGAGAGAGAAAGAGGGTGTTATTTAGGAATGAGCATGGAATAAGTGGGTGGAGAGAGTGCAAAGGGGCTGATGGGAGCCTGAGTATACAATGGGGACAGAAGGAAGTGGGAAGGCAGAAATGAGAGGGGACTAGGAAAAGAAGGAAGTGAGGGTGAAGGAGGTGGGGTGCTGTGAAGGAGGTGAAGGCAACCAGCTGGTTATTACAAATCTGATGTATTCAAAGTAAAGAGGATGGGTGGCATCTATGGATAATTTAACTCCTATTAATGTGAGTCATTTATTTAATTCTCAATTCTTTGCTCCAATGAGCATAACCAATCTGGCCCCTCAAATAATTTTCGGACATAGATTAAATAAATTACATGTAAAGGATATATTAATAAATAAGTCTAACCCTTCCACTACTAATCTACCTTCTAAAATAAGAGCTATAATTAAGATTGAGCAATGGGATAATTAGTATGGCATGTAGCCACCTGGTTGGGAGGGGTGTTAGTTACTAAACAGACTGGTATTGCAGCTATTTTTTCTCTCAAAGAAGTTTCTGGTTTTTCTTTTTATGAAGTATTTCTACCTTAAACTTAAGATAATGTGAAATGTACTAATATGATAATCAGTCAGTAGCATAGTCCTAAATGGCCATAAGAAACTACAAAAGGAAGTATGTAAGAAGTAGCATTACCTTTTCCTTTAAGAAGGTGTTTCCAACATCAGCATTTATTAAATCAATATATAAACCATATTTATTTCTGTGATATCAAATATGAATGCCACATTTTAAAGATACTGTCTTTCCCAAATACACATTCTTAACCATATTTCGAACAGATTCCAAATAAAAATGCATCTAGGTAAGTCATTTCTCTGCCATTTAATAAACTAATTTAAGTTCTACTATAGCCATGTTTAAAAACATATAAAGTTGAAAAGATCTAAATTTGATTGTGCTCCTTTCTAGGGTATCAATGAAAAATCATTTAGGTGGGGCAGTTGACCCCAGGGTATAACATATCAGAGCTACTCTCTAGGCCTCCAATTTTACGATGTTCTGCACTATGGCAGAATGGCAGGGAACATGTTGCTTGTGCTGCACAGATACTCTGGAAAAACAGTGACTCAGTATGTTAGTGGGAGGGAAAAATCAGGTGACAGGCTATTGCTAAAAAGGATTTGATGTGTTCTTATGTAATCAGCACATAAACACCCACACCCATAACCAAGGTAACAAGGCTAGTTTGGTCACAAAGGTTTCCTATCCTTAATATACTCTTCTTCGTCCTCAAAATGCCCTGTTGCAGCCTCTATTCTTTGTTGGCTCAACACAATCCTCAACTCTCTTAACATTTACCCTCTACTGTTGTTCATATTTTGTATATCTACATGTATGTATTTTCTTTCTCTTGGACTATTTGATGCCCCTTTTATGTTAGTGGCCCTAAAATCAGATGAGGGCCTAGAGCATAAGGGTTGCAGGGCTGTCAGGTTTATTGATGAATACTTTTAATACAATAAAATGACATTTTAAGAGTACACTTCTATAAGTTTTGGGAAACATTTATAGTCATGTAACAATAACTACAGAACATTTTCAACACCTCCCCCCAAATCTTTAGAACTTTTTGTACAAAACCCTTCTCTTTATCTCCATCTCCTGGCAACCTGTGTTTTCTGCCCCTATAGTTTTCCTTTTCTTAGATGTAATACAAATGGAATAATAGAGTATGAGGATTTTTGAGGCTGGCTTTTTTTTTCATTCAGAATAATGCAGTATTTGCAATTATTCATGCATGTTTCCCCCATCCTGTGGTCTGTCTCTTTCTTGTCTTAATAGTCTTATAAGAACAGACATTTATATTTTCTTTTCATCTGACTTGCCTTTTATTAAATTATTTTTTTTAATTTTTCAATTTCAATTGGCATGCATTATTACATTAGTTTCAGGTGTACACCCCAGTGATTAGACATTGCATAACTTACTAAATGATCATACTGATAAAGCTCACACCCACCTGACACCATACATAGTTATTAGAATATTATTGACTATATTCCCTATGCTGTACTTCACATCCCCATGACTGTTCGGTAACTACCAATTTGTACTTCTTATTCCCTTCATCTTTTTCACCCATTCTCCCAACCTCCTTCCCATCAAGCAACCATCAAAATGTTCTCTATATCTTTGAGTCTGTTTCTGTTCTGCTTATTTGTTTATTTTGTTTTTTAGATTCAATTGTTGCTAGACATGTATTTGTTGTCAGTTTATTATTCATATTTTCTTTGTCTTCTTCTTCTCCTCTTCTTCCTCCTCCTTTTCCTCTTTCTCTCCCTCTCTTCCTTCTTTTCTTCTTCTTCCTCTTCCTCTTCTCCTCCTCCCCTCCCCTTTCTTCCTCTCCCTCTCCCTCTTCTTCTCCCTCTCCCTCTTCTTCTTCTTCTTTTTCTTCTTCTTTTTCAAGAAGACCCTTTTAACATTTCATATAATACTGGTTTGGTGGTGGTGAACTCTAGCTTTTTCTTGTCTGGGAAGCTCTTTATCTACTCTTCAATTCTAAATTATATCTTAATTGTAGGCCTTTGTTTTTCATCTCTTTGAGTATTTCTTGTCATTCCCTTCTGGTCTTCAAAGTTTCTTTTGAAAGCCCTGGCTGGTGGCTCAATGGATAAGGTGCTGGCCTGTGAACCCAAAGGTCTCTGGTTCGATTCCCCAGCCAGGGCACATAACCAGGTTGCAAGCCAGGTCTCTAGCCAGGTGCATAGCTGGAGGCAGGTGAAAGTTGACCATACATTGATGTCTCTCTCCCTCTCTGCCTCTCTCCCTTCTGCTCTCTCTAAAAATAATTTAAAAATTTTAAAAGTTTCTGTTGAGAAATTGGCTGTCAGTTTTATTAGAGCTCCCTTGTAGGTAACTAACTGCTTTTATCTTGCTGCTTTTAAACTTCTCTTTGTCTTTAACCTTTGCCATTTTAATTATGATGTGTCTTGGTGTGATCCTCTTTTCATCCATCTTATTTGGGATTCTGTGATTCCTGGACTGGCATGCCTATTTCCTTCACCAAGTAAGGGGAGTTTTCATTCATTATTTTTTCAAATAAGTTTTCAATTTCTTGCTCTTTTTCTCCTTCTGGCACCCTTATGATTCTGTTTCTGTTCTGCTTGCTTGCTTAGTTTGTTATTTGGATTTAATTATTGATAGTTGTGAATTTATTGTCATTTTAGTGTTCATTGTTTTGATCTTCTTTTCCTTAAATACGTCCCTTTGACATATCATACAATAATGGCTTGGTGATGATGAACTTCTTTAGCTTTACCTTGTCTGGGAAGCACTTTATCTTCCCTTCCATTCTAAATGATAGCTTTGTTGGATAGAGTAACCTTGGTTGTAGGTCTTTGCTTTTCATCACTTTTAATACTTCTTGCCAGTCCCTTCTTGCCTGCAGATTTTCTTTTGAAAATTGCTGATAGTCATATGAGAACTCCTTTGTAGGTAACTCTCTGCTTTTCTTTTGCTGCTTGTAAGATTGTCTCTTTGCCTTTAGCCTTTGGCATTTTAATTATGGTGTGTCTTGGTGTGGACCTACTTGAGTTCATTTTGTTTGGGACTCTGCGCTTTCTGGATTTGTATATCTATTTCCTTTACCTCATTGGGAAGTTTTTCTGTCATTAACTTTTCAAATAAGTTTCCAACTCCTTGTTCTCTCTTGTTTTTCTGCCCAACTCCCTCCCCATGAAGCAAATGTTGATATGCTTGAAGTTGTTCCAGAGGCTCCTTACACCATCCTCATTTTGGATTATTCTTTTTGCTGTTCTGATTGGGTATTATTTACTTCTTTATACTCCAAATCACTGATTTAATTCTCAGCTTCAACTACCCTACTGCTGATTTCCTATAAATTATTCTTTATTTCAGTTCATGTATCCTTCATTTCTGACAGATGGTGTTTTTTCTGTTGAGGTTCTCACTAAGTTCATTAAGCATCCTTATAACCAGTAGACTGCTTGTCTCCATTTATTTAGTTCTTTTTCTGTAATTTTGTTCTGTTCTTTGATTTGGGCCATGCTTCTTTGTCTCCTCATTTTTGCTGCCTCCTTGTGTTTGTTTCTATGTATTAAGTAGAGCTACTGCTTCTTCCAAGCTTGGTAAAATGGCCTCATGTAGTAGGTGGCCTATAGGGTCCAGTGGCACAGCCTTTCCTATCACCCAAGATGGGCATTCAATGTGTGTCCCCTGCATGGGCTGTGTATACCCTCCTCTTGTAGTTGTGCCTTGATTGCTGTTGGCATATCATTGGGAGGAATTTACCCTCAGGTTGATCAGCTGCAAGGACTGGCTGAGACCTCCAAAAACCTACCGCTAACCACACTGACCTCTGACAGAGTGGAGAATCAGCTGTGCAGGGGCCCACCCCACAGAGCAGGGCTTACCTGGGCAGGTTCTGGTGCCTATTGAGTCTGTTCCTTGAAAGTGTTGCTTGTGGAGGTGATTGGGAGGTGCTTTGATATGGTCTGGAGCTTTTCCCTGGGTGAGTTGACTGTGGAGCCCCTCAGGAGGTATAGGCCAAGGTCAGCCACTGCTTGTGTTCTGCCATGAGTCACGTAGCAAAAGCTACAAAATGATCCCTAGATGGCTGCTACTTGTGCTGGGCTTAGATGTGCCCAGGCGAAGCCAGTCTGTGAAGCAAGGCCAGCTGCTACTAGTGATTGGTCTGGGGCCAGTTAGTGAGAGGAAAAGGGCTTCCCAAGGTCAGATGCAGTTTGTTTGAGAGGTTTTCAGAAAATCTGAAGCATGAGCCAAGACTGACCATTTACATGGAAAAGTCACTGGAAACAGCTTTGGTGAGCCCTAAAGTTGGGTGGGGTCAGGTCTAAGGGAATCACCAGGGCTGGGCAAACAGTGGGAGCCAGATTGATGGAGTCTCAGATATGGCCCCACCTTCTAGTTCTGCAGGAAGGGCTCAGCATAGGAACAGTGGCCTCTGCCAACACTTCTGTCTGGGAGAAAGTTGCTCCTGGCTCTGGCTCTAATGCTGGACAATTTATTTCCTCTCTGGTGCTTCTCAAGTTGCTGCTTCCTTGCCAGAGATTAGAAGGAGTGAGTCCAAGTTAGTCTGTGTAGACCCTTTAAGAGGAAATCTGTGGGCGTGTGCTCTCCCGGACTGAGAGCACACCCATGCTTTTTTCCCTCTCATGCATGTATATCCTATACTCTAAGGGTCTCCATAAGACTTGCATCCAGGAGAGCAATGGGCAGCAGAAGCTCATGCTGGGCTAACCCCCTGAACCTGACTCCAAGGACTCCTTTTCTCTGATTTCTTTCTCAGTGAGCCAAAGCACACCCCTGGTCACTGTTGTTTCTTCAGTCCTAAGCTCTTCCTTGCTTCACTGTCCTTAGCTTTAATAAATGTACTCTCAAAATTAAAAAGAAAAATTACTGTTTAGGACTGCAGAAACCTCCTCATTCTCAATCTCCATTGGTTTTTACAGCCAGAAGTTATGAGGACTTCTTGGCACTGGGACACTGGGCTGGGTGTCTGGTGTGGGGATAAGACCTTTTGCTCCTCAGGGAGGGCCTCCATAGCCAAAAAATCCCTCCTGACTTTCATGTATGACATGTGGGTGTGGGACCAGACTGTTCTGTGTCTCCACCTGTCCTACCAGTCTCAATGTAGCTTCTTTAATTCCCTAGTCATAGGACTTCCATTCAACTTGATTTTAGGCATTTATGAATGATGGTTATTCTGTAGTTTAGTTGTCATTTTGATGTGGTTAGTGAAAGGAGGTGAGTACCATATTTACCTATGCCACTATCTTCCAAACATTTAAAATTTTGATGACTTTCTTTCCTTTTTGTAGATAATGAATTTAGTGTCAAATCTGGAAAGATTTGCCTAACAAAAGGTCACAAAGTTTTTCTTGCCTTTTATATTAATTCTTCTAGAAATTTTATGGTTTAGGGTTTTACACTTATGTTTATGATCCATTTTGGTTGCTCTTTGTGTATACTGAAAGAAATGGACCATAGTTCATTTTCTTCCACATGTGTGCCCAGTTTTTACAATGCCCATTATTGAAAAGTCTACTCTTTCTCCATTGAGCTGACTTTACAACTTTGTAAAAAGTCAGTTGACCATGTATGTATGACTCTATTTCTGAGTCTATATTGTGTTCCATTTATCTATTTTTCTTTCTTTAATAATATACTGTTTTGATTACTGTAGCTTTATAAGTGTTGAAGTCTGTTACTGTGTATCTTCAACTTTGTTTTTTTTAAGATTTTAATTTTTTTTTGGCTATTCTAGGTCCATTGCTTTTCTGTATCAATTGAAGAATCAGCTTATACATTTCTATAAAAATTTGTGATTTTCATTTCAATCTATAAATTATATTGGAGTGAATTGATATCTTAATAATATTCACTCTTCAAATCTATATATGAAGTTAGTACATCTCTCCATTTATAAAGGTCTTCTTTGATGTTTTCATCAACATCTTGTAGTTTTATGATACAAATCTTGTACAAATTTGTTAAAATTATATCTAAGTATTTTATGTTTTATGCTATTATAAATGGTGTAATTTATTTAATAGTAGCTTTCAATTATTCATTGATAGTATACAGACATGAAAAATTTTTGCATAGTGATCTTGTGATCTTGTAGTCTATGACCTTGTTAAACACATTTGTTCTAGTAAATTTATTATATTTTTTTGTTTTTTCACTCATGTCTTCTATGAATAAAGTGTTTTATTTTTCCTTTTCTGATCTGTATGCCTTCTGATTAATTTTAATCTCATATTGCAATGGCTGGAACCTCAAGTGCAATGTCAATGCCTTTCTTGTTTTTGATCTGATTCAATATTTATCGTTAACTATGATGCTCAGTGTATGTTTTTCATAAATGTCCCTATTTATGATGAGAAAGTTTTTTCTGTTCCTAATTTGCTGAGGTTATTTTCTCATCATGAATGGATATCAGATTTTGTCAAATGCTTTTGCTACATTTATTGAAACAATTATGCATATTTTTCTTCAATAGTCTCTAAATATGATGAATTACATTGATTTCTTTTCAATGCTGGACTAACCTTTCATTTTCATGAGAAATTTCCATTGGTCTTAAGGTATTTTCTTTTAAAAAAATTTGTTTGTGGACTCTGCTTATATATTGGTTGAAAATATTGACATCTATGTTCTTGAAGTATATTGGTCTGTATTTTTTCTTTTCTTGTAATCTTAGTCTTTTTTAGTATTAGGTTAATGTTAGAATTATAAACAACTTGGAAAGTATTTTCTCCTTGTTCATTTTGTAGAAGAACTTGTATAGAATTGGTATTATTTATGAATTAAATATTTGTTGAAATTGAACCATCAAGCTATCTGGGCCTAAATTTTCATAGTATTTACAACTTTGGGGTAAATACTAAGGAGTACAATTTTGGGATCATATGGTAAGTTTTGTTTTTCAAAGTTGCTGTGCCATTTTGCATTCCCACTGGCAATGGATGAAAGTACCTGTTGCTCTATGTCCTTATTAGCATTTTGTGTTGTCAGTGCTGAATATCTTTACATGTGCTTGTTCACACATATCTCCTGTTTAGTGAAGTGTTTCATTCAGTATTTTTTTCCTATTTTTAATTGCATCTTTGTCCCCCCCCCCCTTCTTGTTTACAGTATTCTTTAAATATTCTGGAAACAAGGCCTCGCCAGGTATGTGATTTTCAGATATGTTTCCCAGTTTGTGATTTATTTTTCATATTCTTAATAAGACTTTTTGTATAATAAAGTACTATATTTAATTACATTTTGGGGGTGATGTTGGTTAATAAGATCATATAGTTTTCAAGTGTATAATTCTATGATATAGCATCTGTATATTGCATTTTGTGCACACTACCCAAAATCAAATCTTCTTCCATCACCATATATTTGACCCCGTTTACCCTTTACTACCAATCCTTCTTCCCTCTGGTAGCTACCGTACTGTACTGTTGTCTATGTCTATGGGTTTTATTTGTTTGTTTGTTTGCTTGCTTGTTCATTTGTTGCTTTTAGTTTTATAACCCCACATGAGTAAAATCATATGGTTCTTAACGTTTTCTGTCTGACTTGTTTCACTTAGTATGATATTCTCAAGATCCATCCATGTTATCACAAATGGCAGTATTTCATCTTTTCTTATGGCTAAGTAGCATTCCATTGTATATGCATACCACATCTTCTTTATCTATCACCTATCAAAGGCCACTTTGGTTGTTTCCATGTCTTGGCCACCATGAATAATGCTGCAGTGAACACAGGGGTGCATGTATCTTTGTGAATAAATGTTTTCAAAATTTTCAAACTGATACCCAGAAGAGGACTTTCTGGGTCATATGGTACCTCTATTGTTAATTTTTGGAGGAACCTCCATAGTGGCTGTGTCAGTTTACATTCCCACTAGCAGTGAATGAGGGTTTCTTTTTCCCACAACCTCTCCAACACTTGTTGCTACTTGTCTTATTGATAACAGCCATTTTAACAGGTAAGAGAGGTAGTATCTCACTGTAGTTTTGATTTAAACTTCTGGAATAGTAAGTGAAGTTGAGCATCTTTACATATACTTGTTGGCCATTTATATTTTTTTCTTGGGAGAGGTGACTGTTTAATTGAATTGTTTGCTTCTTTGTGTGGTGTTGAGTTGTATTAATTCTTTATATATTTTGGATTGTGTGTCTTCCTGGTGTTGAGTCATATGAGTTCTTTATATATATTTAGAGCTCAAACCTTGTCTGAGGTATCAGCAAGTATGCTCTCCATACAGCTGTTTTCTCTTTCATTTCTTTAGCTATGCAGAAGCTTTTAAATTTGATATCCATTTGTTTATTTTTTTCTTTATTTATCTTGCCCTAGGAGATATATCAGCGAAAATATGGCTATGTGGGATATCTGAATTTTTTCTCCCTCTGTTTTCCTTTAGGACTTTTAGTATCACAACTTACATTTAAGTCTTTTAGCTATTTGAGTTTATTCTGGTGTATAGTGTAAGTTGGTGGCCTAGATTCATTTTTTTGCATGTACCAGTTCAATTTCCTAACACCATTTATTTTTATCCCATTGTATGCAAATTAAGACCACAGTGAGCTATTACTTCACACCTGTCAGGATGGCCATCACTAACAAATCAACAAACAAGTGCTGGTGAAGATGTGGAGAAAAGGGACCTGAACAGACTCTTCTTTAAGGAGGATATATAGATGGTCCATAGACATATGAATAGATGCTCAATATCACTTGCCATTAGAAAACTGCAAATCATAACAGTTCTTAAACTCAATAGATAACTGAGGCCACAGAGCAACAAAGTAGCCTAAAATCTAAGGAGAAAAGTAAAGCTAGCACTGGTTCACCTATAGCTGTTGGTAAGAATGCAGACTGGTGTAGCCACTGTGGCAAACAGTATGGAATTTTCTCAAAAAACTAAAAATGGAACTGCCTTTTGACCCAGTGATTGCACTGCTTGGATTATACCCTAAGGATCTTGAATCACCTACTTAAAACAACTTATGCACCCCTATGTTCATAGCAGCACTATTTACAATAGCCAGATGCTGGAAACAGCCAAGATACCTATCAGTAAAGGAGTGGATCAAAAAAAAAATCTATGGTACATTTACACAATAGAATACTATGTAACAGAGAGAAAGAAAGAACTCCTACCTTTTGTGACAACATGGATATAACTGGAGAGTATTATGCTAAGTGAAATAAGCTAGGCAGCAAAAGATAAATGCTATATGATCTCACCTATAAGAGGAATCTAATGAACAAAATATGGCCACGGGTATGGAAACATGGAACAGACTGACAGAAACCAGAGAGGAGTGGGGAGGGAAAAAGGTGGAAAGAAGGGGAAGGGACTAGACAAAGAACATGTATGAATAAGTCATGACAGGGACAACAGTGTAGGAACTGACTGTGGGAGAAGAGGGTGGGATGGGCAGAGGCAGGCAAAGGGGGAAATATTGGGACAACTGCAGTAGAATGACAATACAAAATTTAAAAAGAAATGTTAGGATTTTGGTGCTTATTTGCCTTTTTTGTTGTTCTTAGGCTAGAAATGATGTACTTTCTATCTCTTTTACATCCTAGGCTGAAATGGAAATCTAGTAGCTATTGTCTTTAAAAAATCAATTTGTTTAGAGTTATAGTTTAAAAAATCAATTTTTTAAAAGAATGTTGATGAAGAGGGCATATATGAGTTTCCTTTGGTGTCCTTCTTCCTGGTGTATAGGCCTTGTTATCTATTCTAGTTCTAAGGTTTTTGCAGCATTAATATTTTATTATTTTGAAGGCTGCCAAATCTCTTATGACTTAAAGTATATTATTTATGTTTTTAATGAGTTTTCTTTTTATTTCAATGTCATATGATAAACAAGAAAATGTTTCTATGGTATGATGTTAGATTCAGTTTTAATGGCTTTTCATTTAAGTAAGACTTATATCTTTTCTTCAAATGGATTAAAATTCAGAAGATAAGAAATGGCATTATTGGACCTCCAATTAATGGTCAATTTTACTAAAGATAGAATTAAGATGTAATCCAGCAATCTCTCTTTAGGATTTATATACATATGTAATTCAGTGCCTCAAAGAGATACCTGCAATCCTATGTTTATTGCAAATTGTTCACAATGCCTGAGATATGGAAAAAACCTAAGTATTTGTGGATGGATGAATGGTTAGAGAAAATGGGATTATTGATATCTTTGTTGCTCTAAATTAGATAAAAATATGTACCCCTTTCATCGGACAGGATGTTCAAATGTTACTTGGAAAATTAAAAGAATTATTCACCTCCCAGTTCCCAGAAAAAGGTCTCTAAATAGGGGAGGAAAAAAGCTTATTTCAGTAAGGCCTGGCTTTGACTGAAAGCAACTTCTCTTCTGTGGAGCTATCCAGGGTACTACACCACATCTACCTGAATTTGCCCTGATCCACTGGACAAAAACCCTATGGCCATCTCCATATCAATGTCTACCTATCTTCCTAATTTTAAATTGCTTATCTCTGATTTGTTGACCACAACTAACCTAGAAGCTTGACACTTGCCTCTGTGCCCAGACTGAATGAATATATATGTATCTATAGTCTGTGCAGAAGATATGCAGCCATGTAATAAGAAAAATAGAGACATTTGTTGAAGAAGATACAAGATACAATAAACATTATACATAGGTAGAACAGTGGTGCCTCAGTCTCCTTCAAAGTAGGCAACTTGGGACCTCACACAGTTCTACCAATAGCCATCAGGTACCCTGTAGTATTTTCCTGAATCTCATTAATAGTCTTGAGATCTCTTCCCTTTGAAAGGTGATTTTAGTTTTGGAAAAATCCAGAAATCTCAGGGTTCCAAATCTGAGTTGTAGGGAGGCTGAGCCCCTGGGTGATTTGATGTTTTGCCAAAACAAACAAACAAACAAACCAAAACTCTGCACAAGAAATGATGCAGGAGTGGGCTTGTTATGATGAAGCTGCCAATCACCAGTTGCCCATAGCTGTGGCCTTCTGAACCATCCGAATAGTTTCTGCAGAGGAAACTTAATAAGAAGTTGGATGCAGATCCATTGCTCTACTTGTTTAGTCATTTTGAATGTAATGGCCACACAGTAGATGTGCTCATTCAACAGCATCTACTTCCCCCACTGACTATTACAGTGAAGTCGTTACTGTTCATACATGTGCATTCCAGTCCACTCTCCTTGGCTGCCAGGTTACAGCAATGCCATGCAAACCATTCTTGTTGTATTATTAATGGCTGGACTTTTTCTTTTGTAGCCACCAAATTTCCCCATTTTCCCAGTTAAATTCCTGAAACAGGGCATGAGGAAAAAGGCATTTTAATTACATTCAGCTATGTACACTAATAAGTAGTTATTAGCATGCTAACTGTTTTTATATTAGGAGGTCTTACAGTGCCTCAATAGACTTTGTACTTTATATAAAATTTCCTTTAAAAATCCTCTTGTAGTTTAATTTTTTTAATACTTTAATACTTTCTAAGTCCCTATTCATTGTTGATATGAATTCAAAATATATAAAATTTGAATGAATCATCTAGGCTTTTTGAACAAAATCACTTAAAAAAATTTTGTCCTTTACTTTAGCTGATTGTAACTGAAAGCAGTGTTTCCAAAAGTGTGGTATCATACCAACATTAGAATCACCTGGGAACTGGGTAGACATGAAATCACAGCCTCCAATCCAGATTTGCTGAATCAGAAACACTGGAGTTCAGTAATCTGTGCTTTGACAAAGCCTTGCAGATGATGCACACTTACCAATGACTTAGAATACGATGTCAATAAAATCATGACTATATGTCTGAAATTATCTGGTTCAGTTGAACATAAATCCTATTTAAAACCTTAGCTAGCAGGGAGCCTGATTAGCAGGTATGTATGGGCTCATGCAAATCCTTTATCTGCACTTCAGTCATGGTGTTTCTTTTTTTTTTTTTTAATTTATTTTAAAATTGTTCTACTACAGTTGCCCCAGTTTTCCCCCTGTTGCTCCAGCCATGGTATTTCTAATCAAATGTGTTAATTGGAGGTGACAACACATTTGAAAATTATGTGCAAATGACATTCTGAAACTAGATAAATGGATAGATGTACAAAGTTAAAATTTTAATTGCTTTATAGATTTTTGAATATGTTAGAAGTTTGAGTAGGGTCATGTAGTGATTCCCATATCTTTTTTAAAAATTTACTTTTATTGTTGTTTTATTACATCCATCCCCTTTTTGCTCCTCTCTGTCCCCTTCCCCACCCACCCACTGCCCCCCAAAGTCAATCCTACTTGTTGTTCATGTCCATGGTTCTTCCATACTAGTTCCTTGACTAAACTGCTCCCCTTCTTTTGCCTCTCCTCCTTTCCCCTTCCCCCTCCTCTCTGCCCACTGAAGATCTATTCATTGTATTTATGTAGCTGGTTCTGTTTTGCTTATTTGGTTCCCTTATCTTTAATCAAAGACGACTTCAACTTTATCTCATAAAGAACTCTCCTTAACAAAGTTCTCAGATTTACAAGGGACCCAAACGGAAAAGTGTGAGTTAGGGAAGAATAACTGATCACATTTGGCTGACTCAACCTTGGAGAACCTGTGAAGAATATGGTCAGGCAGATTACCTTCATGTCTTTTATTATTGCTTTGGCTTATAAAAGTGTATCCTTTTTGCTAACTATAGCTGATTATTACACTTATGTATGTCATCCTTGAAATTCACTTCCTGTTTAGAGTGAATTCATCATTCTAACACTTCAGTATGCCCACAGGTTAGATCAACTGTGTGTATGTGTTTTTTTTCTCCCAGAAAATAACATCATAACCAAATATGTTAGAATTATTTGAAAAGATTTAGAAATAATAATACAATTAAAATTTTACCACTTGATATTTTGCTCATGCACAATAGAGCAAAACTCCTGTAATAGGTATCACTGATAAAATGTAATGAATTGGAGTTGCAGGTAAATCATGAAATGTGAGCATCTTTCATAAAAATCTTAAAAGTTAGACTACAAACAATGGTTACTATTCTTCCTGCTCTTCTATTATTTTTAAGGGATTTTACTCTGTATGTACTATAAAAATGTTCTAATCAAAGAAGAAAAACTATTAAACTATGAACCATAATTATTATTTAATCTCATTCACTGTAACAAAAAGGCAATAATGATTTATATTTCACAAGTATGTGTAAATTGCTCCCCCTCCTGAAATTGATTTTTAGGAAACCCAAACTTACTTATTGTTTTAGAGAATAAAAATTCTCTGACACTCCTAATGGATGAAAAATAATATATCATTTTTTAAAACTTAAACACTTAAAAGGGCTATGGCTCTGTGCACAAATCCTACTTTTCCATTTTAAATTAGAATATCTTCAACATAACTTACTTGACAATTTTTCTAATAGCGCTTTTATGCCCTGTATGGGCTCACCATTTCCCAGCTGATTGGATTATAAACTTTGGGGAAATAGAGAATACTGATAGACTATATGGCTCTTTCTGTAATTATGCTCCAAATATGCATTACTTTGCATGTGTCACAGTATAGAAATCAGAACCACAGTGTAGGATCTGTGGGTGGTCTGTGAACTGCTGCTGATCAAAGGCCCTTGGTTCATGTTTCACACTCCCTTAGCAGGGCAAGGTGAGCTCGTTTTTATCTCCATATGGATCAGTTAAATTACATGGCCACCCACTTTCACCCCTGACCCTGGTCATCCACAGTATATCATTTGTCCCAGGGTAAAGAAGTAAGTGTGGAGGTTTAAGAATACCCTTCCCTAGTCCTAGAAATACTCAGAAGACAAGACATGTTCTAATAATGGTGGAGCCCATCTTATCATTTCTTATTTCGAATAATATGTTATTTTGAAACTATAGTACACTCCCAGTTCTAGGACCACCAAAATATTGCCAAATAATGGGTAATTTTTAATGCAATGCTACAATAATTGGACATTCAGAGATACATAGGTATGTACAAAATTTTCTTGAAAACTGAAAAGAAAGCAACAATGTCTTCTGTGCAGAATTTGCAAAAGATTGAGAAGCTCAAAGTGTTCCCTAATAATTGCTATTGTGCCAAAAATAAAGTTACCATGATTTTCACCAATAATCTAAGGCCCTTCTTAGCCCTGGTTACTAGTCAATTAAAATCAAGCAATATGTCTTTGATATGGGGAGTGAACACAGAACCAATAAGCATTAAACTCTACAAAGTTAAGTTTTGACATACATTTTTATATCAGCTTTAATGCAATGTCTGGCCAGAGTAGAGAAGTGTTTGTCCATTAAATGTATTTATTGAACATTAGCCATATGCTATAAATGCAGAGCCTAGTAGGTTAATTCCCCACATCCAAAAATTCAAAGTTTGCTGGTAAAGAAAGAAAAAGACTAATTTGCACCAGAGATGAGTGAAATGAGAGTATAGAGTATGGTAATATCAGAGAGGCTTCACAGCATCAAGTGGGATAGAACATTTGGTCTCCAGGAAGAAGCAGTTATAATTCTAGATTTTCCATTTATTCTCTATAAGGCCTTGGAAAAATCACCGAAACTTTCCCAGGCTCAGGTTCCTCATCTGTAAAATGCAGATATACATATATATACACAAAATGTCACAAGGGCTAAATGATTTCATGAAAGCATATGCCTGGGGCATAGTGGGTTTTCAGTAAATAATAGTTGTTGGTATTGATTGCTATTAAGAATAAGTTGTCTAGGGAGACTAGGATCGGGAAGAGACAATAACACGTGCAAAGATTTGATTGGACTATGATGGTAGATAAAGCTGGGAAGACATTCAGAGGCTGGATGGTGAAGGCGCTTGCAGTCAGAGATAAAGGAGTTTGGATAGTTCAGTGGAAATGATGTAAAGTCATTGCAGAGTTTTGATCACTGGACTGCTAGTGAAGAGAATGGATTGGAGGGTGAAGGAGAGGGAGAGGATATGAATAACTTTATAGAGTTGGAATTACCAGTTAAGAGGGGATCATTAGTATGATTAGTTCAGGCAATGGGGGTGGAGCAGACATTTCAAAAATACTTGAGATTAAAGTGAAAGGACTTGCTGCTAAGAGGAATGTTGAATGAACACACATAAAGGTTAACTTTTTAAAAGAGATTTAATTTAGTTATGTTTAGAGAAAGGAAGGGGAGAGAAACATCAGTTGGTTGCCTCTTGAACACCCCCAACCAGGGATCCAGCCAAAAACCCAGGCATGTGCCCCCACTGGGAATCGAACTGGTAACCTTTCAGTTTGTAGGCTGGCTCCTGGGCCACTGAGCCTCACCAGCTAGGGTTAAAGGTTAAGTTTTATATAGAAGCAAAGTAACACATTCACAGTGAGTAAGTTTCCTAAAATAGGTGATGTGGTATATTTATCAAATGAACAAACGAATGAAGTAATTTATTCATTCAGAAAATAGTTACTGAGTTCCATCATGCTCTGGGCATTGTGCTTAGTTCTGAGGAGAACAATTTAAAACTATATTGTAATCACATGTTGATTGGTGTTATGAAGGAAAATCAGGATAATGCTAGAGAGTTATGAAGATGGTGTTTTAGAAAGTGTGGTTATAGAAGGAATTTGAAGTGACATTAGAGCAATAAAGTAGGTGGATGATGGAGGTCATTCATGTCCCTGGAGAAGCCTAAAGATCAAGTTGGTTGGGGTTGAATCAAGAGCTTGGTTTGGAATAGGTTTAGTTTGAATTACTTAATATCCAAGAAGAATAAGTTGCATATGTACGTATTAGTTTTAAGAGTTTGTAGTTGAAGATATAATTTAAGAATATTCAGCATACACATGGGACGTAAAGCTGTGGAACTGGGTGGGATATGGGAATATCCCATATAGGATGTTGGGGGAGATAGAGGTGGAGGACTAAGTGGTGAAGTCACCAATTTTCAGGGATTGGGAAGATGAGGCATGATCCAGCAAAGAACACTGGGAAGAAATAACCAATGATGTAGGAGGAAAATGAACAAGAATGATGGAGTCATGGACTACATCAACTGCTAATGCATCCAGTAACTTGAAATCTGTAATTCGGTGCTTTTTGCTGAGGGGCCTAGTCCAGGAGAGGGAGAAAACTAGTTGCTGTGAAAGAGAAGGGGGTGGAATTATAGGACAAAGCCTTTGAATGGGCAAGAAGGGATGCAATCCAGTGCTCAAAAAGGTTAGCCTTAGTTAAGAGCACTACTACTTTAGCTAAGCATAACTTGATGCATGTGTGCAGAGACATATTTTCACTGTTTGTAATTCCATGCACCTGACATTTTTGAAGCATTCACTTTCCCATAATCATAGTTACAAAGCTTTCTCCCTGGAATTTTAAACAGAATAGCTGGGAGGGCACTATTAGTGATCCTCGTTTGCAATTCATGGAGCCAACTTCTGTAGTCCACTGGAAGCCCAATTGTGAAATAAATGGAGGGCATAGTTCATTGTTTTCTGGAAGCCCAACAGGATCGCTTTAGGTATAGTAGGGAGAAGGTAGTGAGTGCTGTATTGTGCCTCCAGCCTTAGAAAACTCTCCAAGGTACTGAGCCGGGTTAGCTGCTGTTCACAGTGCTCGTTTGAGAGGGAATTGACTGTGGGGGCCCAGCAGGGTAGGGTGGGATGGACCCGGGAAGGCAAAGTAGGAAACACTGCAACAGAATAACAAACATGAGAAAAAATGCAAAAAAAAAAAAAAAAAAAAGGTTTAATTACTTTGGGTTCTTCAGTGTTTTGATGAGAAGCATCTTGATCATCTGACGTGTATGATAATGTACTTTCTCCCAGTTGTTTCACTAGAGCCTAGTACCATGTGGGTTTGAGTAGGGGTGAGGTTATGTTTTTCACCAGGGTGGGCAAATTCGGTTTACAGTGTCTGAAAAATAATACCACAATCAAGTTTGTGTTTAACATTTTGAGAACCCTAAGCCTACTTTTGCTGTCCCCTGTATATTTTAGCGTTATTGCTGCTAGTCTAGTGTGTGCGTGCGCGCGCGTGTACCCTAGGAACGTTGTGTTATGAATAGTGTGAAGCCCAACAGCAGAAATAGCCTGAGAAGGACACGTGGGAGGGGAGTTAGGGACCACAGGTACACTCATCTAAGTGCTCCTTCTTCATGCCTCCCGCTTCTCGGATGCTAATGTGTCATGGACTCCAATGTCCGCCCTAGAATTTGTGACTAAGTCTTACAACGGGTGTGGTCGGGTGCAGAGGACACCTGCTCCTGTGAGCCTTTCACGCCGGCACGCCTGGAGTGTCCCGTCAGCACTGCGCCTTTGCTCGTTCGGAGGGGACCCCAGGTTTCCGCTGGCGTTGGGAGTCCTCCCGCCAGCAAGGCTGCCTCGCAGACCTGAGGGCCTGCTGAGCATGTGTGAGGAGGGCCGCGCATGCTCGCTGGAGGGGCAGGTTTCCCCGGCGCCAGCAGTGGCTTCTACTACTCCTGTCCCGCCTCCCCCGCGCAGCACGCCCCCTTCCCTCTGCCACCCCCAGCACGCGGCCGCCGCACCCACACCCCCGGCGCCACGGGCTGGGGAATCTCCACTGACGTGGGGGTGACGCTGCGGTGCGGCCGCGGCGGGGGCGCCGGGCGCCGCACAGGTAACGCCGCGGCTGCCGCCATATTGACAGAAGTGGCGGTGGGGAGGGGGCGGGGGCCGCTCGCAGCCGAGCGCCGGTCGCGGTGAGCGGAGCCCAGCGGCGGCTGCCGGAGACGCCGCGCCGAGTTGCCTCCTGCATGGGGAGCCGCAGCGTGCGGCGGGGGTGACCTCCCGCTCCCCGCCGGCGGGGGACGGGGCGCCAGCGCAGCGGTCGCCCTCCGCGGACGGGATGCGCGGCGGTGCCGGAGCCGGGCAGCTCCTGCTCCGGTGCCCCTGAAGGGGCGATGCTGCCGTGCGCTCCCCCGGAGGAGCCCTGGGACCAAGACATGGAGGTGTTCAGCGGCAGCGCGAGCCACGGCGAGGTGAGTGTGGCGGCCCGCAGGGGCGGCCGCCGCCCCCCTGTGCCCTGCGAGCGGGCCGGGGCTGCAGAGAGAAGGGGCGTGGGCCCGCGCTGGGGCGCGGGGCGCTGGCCAGCCCCCTGGAGGCTGCAGGGGGTGCGACAAGCGCTGCCCCGACTGCTCGCGTGCGGAGCGGGCAGGGACTGCATAGCTGGCTCGGGCGTGGGGACAGAGTGCCTGCCTCGCCGTGCGCCGGAGTTGTGACTAAGTTTCTGGACTTGGCGACCTACATTGGGACTGGGGGAAGCGTCCGTCGTGCGGCCGGAGTCCGCACGCCCCTTTCTCCTCCGGCCGGCGGAGAGCGACTGGGACGACAGCCGCTAACTCCAGGTCTCGCTGGAATCTTGGGGGCGTGAGGGACCCAGTGGACCGAAACGCACCAAGGTGACTAAGTAACTCTGGGGACATTTGCACTTAGGGATGAGTGCTCCTTCGTGGCTTAGCTTTGTCGTTTCTGGGCAGCTGCCTGTGGGGCTTTGTAACCACCCAGATGCACGTTAACTGCACGCCAGGTCCCTTCATCTACATTCAGACGATGTTGTCTCGCCTCTGCTGTGGTCCCCTCGTGCTCCCGCCCTCCTCCCTCCGCCCCTGCTTTCTGCCTTTCCCAACTGCCGCGACGGTCCCTAAAGGACGCAAAGTAAACCCCAGCCGTTGGAAGATGTGTCTTTCGTAAGACACCCAGGGTTAACCGTGATAGTTTGCTTCTCTCTTCCCGCTCTCCTTTTAAAAACTGTGCTGCTTCAACTTTGGTCGGCAGTGCACGGGACCTTACAAGTGCACAGGTACTTTGCTTTGTTGTTGTTTGCTGTTACTGGTAAGAGCAGGCAGCATGTAAACAGTAACGGCACTTTTGGAACTGAGAGCCTGGTCCTTTGTAATAACCGATGGAAAGCCTGCTACTCCAGTAGAGGACCCCGTGGACCTCCTAAAAATACTTGAGTAACGAACTGATCCCCAGGACAATATTTTGAGGTAAAACTCATAATCCTCAAAGTCTCAAGGTGCAAATTTGTATTGAAGTGTTGTTTGAGCCTTTCTTTTATCCTTTCAAATTCCCAACTGGAGTTCAAATCACCTCTCAGGATAACATTGAACAAGACATGTGGCAGAAACACATTCAAGAGTCTAAAGTTGAGCCCTCTGTACTTAATATGAAATATTTTAATACAACATTAAGTAATTCCAAAAAGCATTTTAATATTATAAAACTCTTCAGAACTGGACAAATGAAGAGGAGTTCACTTCTTTGAATGTAGCAAGGTTTTATACTCGCAAGAATTTTCTAGGGAGACTATGCAAGACAATAGGAATTTTGTTTGATTCATGAGTGTACTACTCTATTGGCATAGACCCAGGCATCTTACTCACAAAAACGGTTCAATGCCTGGGTATAAGGATGGCATGGGAGTTGGGGAGCCTTTCACATGCCAATTACTCTATGACTGTGGTTCACCCTCAATGTACAAATGTTTTTTATTGTAATTACCACAGTTTTTGGTTGTTTGTTTGCAGTATGTTTTAGGTATTGGAGAGATTTAAACAGTAGGTCTTTTCAGCTCGGCCATTTGGAAAAATACTTGAGTGGACGTAGTTAATCCCTGTGAAGTAACACAAAAGGTAGACGTAATGTGGTGAAAATAGTTATTTCTGCCTTTTTTCTCTAAAATACTAATTGGTTACATTTAACCCTAAAAATGACTTAATTAAAAATATTCTAGGTGAAAACTAAATGCTACATATAATCACACCTGCTAAGTACTGACAAGAGGTTTTTAGTGTTGTTGTTGTTTTTTGTTTATAATGGTATTATTTTGATAAGAAGAAAACAATTTTACTTCCCAGAATTTATATTGATTTTAATGACAGGCTTTTGGTGTTGGCTTCAGAAACATGAACCTTTGCCCATGACCTTTACAGCCCTCAATTGTGATAGTTTTGGGGACTGAGGGTGTTTTCACTGTAGAATATATATTTGGAAACTATGCTGGAATCCTTAAAGAAAATTTAATCAAGGGTCTATTAAATTTAATGTCAAATGCGATAATTTCTGACAACATCTGGTGTATTGAATTATGGTAAAATTAAATATTAGATATACTACCATATATTGGGGAGTTTCATCCAGTATCTTTTACCTGTCTTGTTTCATGGGTCATTGTTAACTTTTGAATCATCATTCAGAAGTGTGAAAATTGGTTGTTGGAGACTCTTAACATGTTTTCCCACAGGAAGAGTTATTGAAGGTAGTTACATTTTCACAATAACGATGTATAATGATGAAGAGCCTAAGCACTGTAAAACTGTCTTATGGGAAAATGTGTAGGAGATTTCGAACAAGAACTACCTTGGTTCTAGTGAGAGGTTAAGAATGGGCCTGAAAAGAGAAAGGGTTTTAGGGAGAAGGGAAATAGCATAAGCAAGAAGATTTGGTCCTGAGAGGTCTTGCAGGGACTGTCTCAGGCAGGTCTGCTGGGAATTGGGACTTCAAAGGGTGTCACCCCTCAGGCAGCCACAATTTTAGCTCTTGCCTGATTCTGTCAGGACCATGGAAGAGGTGTTACATGAGGTATGATAGGTATTGGCCATCTGGGCAGGGGTCATGAAAGAATAGCCTGTTTTAGTAAAGTGAGCTTTTCGTGAGTTAATGCCAGGTTCATTACATTTTGTGCAGTCAGTTGTGTGTTTTTATGGTGAGAGTGCTTGTTTCCTGACAGAGAGTTAACTTTAGAGCTTTAAAATTGTGTATATCATTATATTGTATATTAACTTACATTGTAATTGGTATTTCACTACTTATCAATACAGGTAACTGCTGCATGACATGGCACTTCTGTAATCCCGTTTTGCTTTAACTTGGTGGGAGAATTAGAGAAATCCCTGAACAATATGGAGTGTAATAAGGGCTTTTAAGAGCAAAAAATATCTCATTCAAAATTACAGAAGTCTCTGAACAACGTGGAATGTAATAAGAGCTTTTAAGAGCAAAAGACATCTCATTTGAAATTACTAACATTTTAAAGATCTCTTAGCTAAAAGCAAGCAATCTAAAATAAATATTTTGCAAAAAGTAAAAGATTGAATTCAAGATAATGCTGAAGAAAGTTTAGAGGATAAAGATATCTTGTCAAAAAAAAAACACCCTCAGTTAATGGTGCTTAGTAGTGATGATGAAGAAAACATTTTTTAATATATATTAATATGTTATACTTTTGGTGATAATTGCTTTAATAAAGATATTTCTCTTAATTATAAAAATACAATGTTTAAAAATTTTGGGGGACATAACCCCCTTTTTTGTACTACTTCGGTTCATATAACACACATTTGCATAACATGACATTTTTTAGGAGCATAACAGCCATATTATATAGGGGTTACCTATGCTACTTTTGTCTAAATAAATTTGTTTTGAGTGTAATACAGTTCACTCACAAAAACAAAAAGGAATTAAGGCCACATACTTTAAAAAGTTAACCGGGGTTGCAAATGTGTGGCAGACTAGAAAGAATTGCTAGTTTTAATTAATTTCATGAGACCCTGTAGTTACAGAGAAAAGAACATGGGCTTTGGAAGGTGATTAATCTGTGTTTCAATCTCAATTCTATTTTTACAAAGCCACTAGCCATGTGACCCAGTGAAAGTTACCTACTCTCTCTGAGCTTTAGTTTTTTAAAAAATGCCATAATGGGTTTCATACACTCCGTAAGGTGCTTTGCACATAGTAGGTCTCTAGTACAGTTTATTCCCTTTTCCTACAATCATCATCATGCCCCTTTCCCTGCCCCTAAACTCTGAATTGTTGACACCTGTATTAAAACCTTAGGGTGCAGATAGGCACTTCCATAGCTAAAACAAAGAAAAAAAAAGTAGCTTTCCCTATGGTGAAGGGTTTTTCTTAAGACTTTTTTCCTAGATCTGATCATTTCAATTAAGTATAATAACCATAGTTATAATCACAGATAGGGAGATTCAGGGATATATGTGATGTTATAGTTAGGAATACTTCGGAGGATAAAAAGACACAATTTAATTTGTTATTACCAATTAATGAGGTGTTTCACATTTAATTTTTACTTAAAAAAAAGATTTTGTTTATTTTTAGACAGTGGGGAATGGAGGAAGAAAGAGAGGAAGAGAAACATCAGTGTGTGTTTGCCTCTCATGCACCCTCAGCCAAGGACCTGACCCACAGCTGAGCCATGTGCCCTGACTGGGAATCGAACCCGTGACCTTTTGCTTTACAGGCCAGCACTCAATCCACTGAGCCACATCAGCTAGGGCTACTTTTTTATCCCTAGTTTGAAATTTTGTCATGGTAGGAATTGGTTTAGTTCCTCCATTGTTTATTGGGAACAAGACATGTCATCCACCCTGTTCCCATAAGGTTGGCATGCAGATAACGAAGGTAGATATATGCAGAAATTGTTATTATACAAGTCATAAGACCAGCAGCAATGTGGTAGTTATGCTGGCGCCTTATGGATGAATCTGGTAAGGACTTGTGAAAGAGGTGAAGTTTGATGAGAGCATTAGAGAATCCATAATATTTTCACAGAGATGAAAGGAGCTTATTTATGGTGCATAGGGACAACATAAGCAATGGCATTGAAGGTATTTTTGGAGGAAGGGAGGATCTCATATTGCTAGGATATAAGGCTGTGATGTGAGTGGGAGTAGTGTGAGATAAGGTAGATGATGTATTCAAGGTAGTAGCCTAGGCCCTTATTGTATGGACATTTCAAGCCAGGTGAAGGCTCAAGTGTTATTTTGTAAATGGAAGCTACTGAAGTGTTTTTGCTTTTTTTTTTTTTTAAGACATGAGTAACAGGACCACATCTATGCTTTGAAAAATAACTGGTGAGTGTGTGCGATGGGTTGGAGTTGGGGAGCGACTGAAGGTGGGGAATACCAGCTGGGACACTATTGTATCAGTCAGTGGAAGTGGTAGTAGTGAGATTTCTGAACTAGGGCAGAAGGGTTACGAAAGAGAGGACTTATGGTAGAGACCTTGCAAAAATAACATAGTTATAATTTGACAACTGATTAGATGGGAACTAAAAGGAAATAACTAAAAATCACAGAGACTAGGAGTAGGTAGGACTTACTCAATTTAACAGACATTTAATGCCTGGCTGCTAGTATAAGTGTCTGTACTAGCCAATGGACTAATACAAAAATAAATAGATCTTTCCAGCATAGGGAGACAGAAAGCCAAAATGAACTTCCTCATTCATATTGCTTTGAATAAGAGGAAAACACTGTAAAACACTAAAGATTTCTGGTTATGCTTGGTATGCTTAAATTTTTTACAGCCAATGATGGATTGCTAATTACTAAATAAAATGTTTTGCATGCTTTAAAAATAATCCTTAGACCTGTAATTCTTGTTTTGCCAATATCCACCTTAAATAGTCAGCAGCCCCTGGGTGCACAGGGCTGTTCTGAAGTAGTGATTAGCACTTCTTTCTGTAACATGGAGAAGAAAACAGAGACAACTGTATTTCTTACATGCTTTCACAAGGTATATTTCTAATAGAAACAGTGCTGTTGACCCCCCTTCCCCCTGCTGGTCCCTTCCGAGTTTCTCCAAGACTGTCTTCTTTAAACAAGTTTGGTCTGGAAATACTCAGGTCAGTTCCTTCAGGGCAGGGCCTCTGTATTTCTCTACCTTGATTATTTCAAGAGAGCTAATCATTACCTCATCCCATAGTAAGGCCTGTGTTGGTTCTGCTGCCTTCGTGGGCCATATTGTTTTAATACCATTCATCTCATAGTCTCCCTCATATATAATATTGAGGAAATATAAGATTTTTCCCTTCCTGTAATTTCTGTTTTGGTGGATGTTGTCATTTGTCTTTAGCAGCATTTCTGAAGATCTGGTGAGCACTTGCAATCTTAAAGTAAGCCTTTTACTAATGAATTGGAATTTCTTATACCATATTTAGACATTTATATAATTTCCAAAGACTAATGTTTTTGCTGATAGGAAAGGAGTTGAATATGAGATACGTTTAGAGCTAAGCTTAATTTGTCTTTTGTAGTTAATAAAGATATTTTCTGAGTTGTGCTGAAGGCATTCTGTATAACTGATTTTGCTGCTAGATTGTAGCTTCCATCTGTATATTTCATATTCTGCTTTGTGCATGCATGAGAGAGAGAGAGAGAGAGATTTACATATGATTTGTATCATTTCAGATATTTGAGGTTTTCCAGTGCATATAAATGTTATGTTTACACTAGACTATTGTATATTAAGTGTGCAATAGCATTATGTCTAAAACTGCATATAAACTTAATTAAAATACTTTATTTCTAATAAAATGGTGCCAACTATCATCTGAACCTTCAGGGAGTGGTAACCATTTATTGATGGCTACTGTGGAATGTTAGAGTGACTGTGGCAGTTTCTTAAAATAAGAAAACAATGAAGTTCGTGACATCAATGGACTCTTCCTCTCACAATTTCTCTGTGGCATGCAGTGCTGCTCTTTGATAGCATTTTACAAACAGTAGAACTTCTTTCAAAATTGGAGTCCATACTCAAAAACCCTGCAACTGGTTTTTCAATGAAGTTTATGTAATATTCTTTGTTATCATTTCAACAATCTTCACAGCATCTTCACCAGGAGTATATTCCGCTTCAGGAAACTACTTTCTTTGCTCATTCATACCAAGCAACTCCTCATTAATGAAAGGTTTGTCATGAGATTGCAGTTTAGTTCCCTCTTCAGTCTCTACTTCTAATTCTAGTTCTCTTGCAGTTTCTACCACATCCTCAGTTACATCCTCCATTGAAGTCTTGAACTTCTCAGAGCCATCTATGAGGGCTGATATCAGCTTCTTCCAAATACCTGTTAATGTTGATATTTTCACCCCTTCCCATGAAGTACATATGTTCTTAATTGATTCTAGAATGGCGAATCCTTTCCAGAAGCTTTCAGTCTACTTTGCCCAGATCCATTAGCCCAATCACTATCCATGGCACTATAGCCTTACAAAAAGTAGTTCTTAGATAATAAGACTTCAGAGTCTGAATTACTCCTTGTTGCATGGTTTGCAGAATGGATGTGGTGTTAGCAGGCATGAAAACAACATTAATCTTGTTGTACATATTTATTGGAGCTATACATTGGGTGACCAGGTCATTGTCAATGAGTGGTAATATTTGGCATCATTCTTAAAAGGCCCTAGGATTTTCAGGACGGTAAATGAGCACTGGCTTCAACTTCAAGCCACCAGCTGCATTAACCCCTAACAAGAGAGTCAGCCTGTCCTTTGATGCTGTGATGCCACACACTGACTTCTCTTCAGTTGTGAAATCATAGATGGCACCTTCTTCCAATAGAAGGCTGTTTTTGTCTACATTGAAAATCTGTTGTTTAGTGAGCCACTTTCATTCAATGTCTAAGCTAGATCTGGATAACTGTCTGCAGCTTCTCCTTCTCCATCAGCACTTGCTGTTTCACCTTGCACTTTTATGACTTCTTTCCTTAAGTCTCATTTACAACTTGGATAGCTGTTAGTCTCAACAGGATGAGTTTTCAGCTTATCTAGGCTTTGAGATGTCCTCCTCACTAAGCTTTATCATTTGTAGGTTTTTATTTAAAGTGAGAGACACATGATTCTTTCACTTGAATACTTAGAGGCCATTGTACGGTTATTAAATGCCCTAAGTTTGATATTGTTGTATCTCAGGAATAGGGAGATCCAAGGAGAGGGAGAGAGACTGGGGAATGGGTGATCAGTGTAGGGGTCAGAACATACACAATATGTATTGATTAAGTGCACCATATGCATGTGGACACAGTTTGTGGCTGCCCCAAATAATTGCAATAGTAATGTCAAAGATCACTGATCATAAGTCATCATAACAAATGTAAGAATAACAAAGTTTGAAATATTTTTAGAATTACTAAAAAGTGACACAGGTGTAAAATGAACAACAGCTGTTGGAAAATGGCATGTCTAGACTTTCTTGACTCAGAGCTGCCACAAACCTTTAATTTGTAAAAAATAAAACAAAATAAACAAGCTCCACAATACCTGCAAAGCACAATGAAATGAGGTATGATCCTACCAAACTTATTTTGATATTGATGCTAAAGACAAAGATAAATGAGGAAGTTTATGGAAGGAATGGAGGATGGTTTTGGAGGGGAAAATAGAACACAAGTACACAGGCTCTGAGGAGATACTACACATTTGAAATATAGTTGGATGGCAAAATTGGTCTTGCAGTTCCTCAGGCTACTATTTATCATCACTATGATTGTATTTTAAATACATCTGGGAGTTAAAAAATTCCATGATAGTGCCTTACCCACTAAGATTCATAATTAACTTATCAAGTGGGGGCCTAGACATTGTTCCCCAAATTATAATGTATAGCCAAGGATACAGAATCACAGCTGAAGGCCAAAGTACAAAGAGAAATAGTCATATAATTCTCATTATCCAATAAGAAAAAAGTATATTCAGTTCCTGAACAATTAGTTTAAAATAAAGTTTTTGTAAATTGCAATGTTTTACAGTATGTTTTATTCTGCTGGAGAGAAAGAGACAGAGACAAAGGGAGAGACAGATAGAAAGACTAAAGGAAACAAAGAGAGACAGAAAGACAAAAAGACAGACAGAAAGAAAAACAGGCAGAGACAGACAGAAGGAAGGATAGAGACAGATAGACACAAAGACAGACAAGACAAAAAAGAGAGATAGAAGACAAAAAGACATCAAGAAAGAGAGGTAGAAAGATGGGAAGACGAGAGAGACAGACAGATGAACAGGCAGGCAGAAAGATACAGGCAAAAAGACAGAGACAGATGGACAGGCAGAAAGACAGACAGAAAGAGAGACAGAGAGAGAGATATACAGACAGAGACAGACAGAAAGACAAACTGATAGGAAGACAGACAGAAAGAGAAAGACAGACAGACAGACAGAAGGACAGGCAGACAGAAAGACACAAACACAGAATGAAGGAGAGGGAGAGAAAAGAGTGAAAAAAGAAAGGGAGAAAAGACCCAGAGGGAGGGAAGAACATCTATTGGTCACCCCCATAAAGTGCCCCAACCTGGGATTGAACTGGCAAACCAGGAATGTACCCTGACTGGATATTGAACCCACAAAATTTTGGTGCCAGGGACGACACTCCAGCCAACCAAGTCACCTGGCTAAGGCTCTATTCTTAATTTTTGAGGACCCACCATACCATTTTCCATAGTGGCTGCTCCAGTTTACAGTCCCACCAGCAGTGAATGAGGGCTCCTTTTTCTCCACAACCTCTCCAACACTCTTTATTACCTGTCTTGTTGATCATAGCCATTCTAACAGGTGTGAGGTGGTATCTCATAGTTTAATTTGCATTTCCCTGATAGCTAATTAAATTGGCCATCTTTTCACATATCTGTTGGCCATTTGTATGTCTTCTTGGGAGAGGCATCTGTTCAGATCTGCTGACCATTTTTTAAAAAGATTTTTATTATTTTTAGAGAGGGGAAGGGAGAGAGGCAGAGAGGGAGAGAGACATCAATGTGTGGTTGCCTTTCACCTGCCTCCAGCTATGGACCTGGCTGGAGACCTGGCTTGCAACCTGATTAAGTAGCCCTGGCTGGGAATCAAACCAGTGACCTTTGGGTTCTCAGGCTGGTGCCTTATCCACTGAGCCACCAGCCAGGGCTTTGTTGCCCATTTTTAATTGGACTGTTTGTGTGTGTGTGTTGAATGTATAAATTAAAAAAAAAAAGATTTTATTATTTTTAGAGAGAGGGGAAGGAAGAGAGGGAGAGAGACATCAATATATGGTTGCATTTTGCCTGCTTCCAGCTACAGACCTGCCTGGAGACTTGGCTTGCAACCTGGTTATGTGCCCTGGCTGGGGAATCGAACCAGCGACCTTTGGGTTCGAAGGCTGGCTCCTTATCCACTGTGCCACCAGCCAGGGGGAGTTGTATAAATTTTTAATAAATTTTGATTAACCTCTTGTCAGAGCTGTTGTTTGCAAATATCATCTTCCATTTTTTTGTTTGTTTTTTGCTGTGCAGGAGACTTTTCGTTTGATATAGTCCCATTCATTTATTTTTACCTTTATTTTCCTTGCCTTTGGGGCCAAATTCAGAAAACACTCTAAAACCACGGTCTGTAAGTTTAGTATCTGTTTTCTTCTATGTAATTTATTATTTCAGATCTTCTATTTAAGTCTTGATCCATTTTGAATTTTTGTACATCAGGACAAACTGTAATCCAGTTTTATTCTTTTTTAAAAAGATTTTATTATTTTTAGAGAAAAGGGTAGGGAGGGAGAAAGAGAGGGAGAGAAACATCTATGTATGGCTGCCTTTCACCTGCCTCCAGCTGGGGACCTGGCTGGAGATCTGGCTTGCATCCTGGTTATGTGCCCTGGCTGGGAATCAAACCAGTGACCTTTGAGTTTGCAGGCCGGCGCCCTATCCACTGTGCCACCAGCCAGGGCTAGTTTTATTCTTTTGCATGAGGCTTTCTAAGCTTCCTAGCTCCATTTATTGTGGAGGCTTTCTTTTCTCCGCTGTCTGTTTTTGGCTACTTTGTCAAAAACTTTTTACTTGTAAACACATGGTTTTATTTCTGGGTTCTCAGTTTTGTTCCAGTGGTCTGTGTGTCTGCTTTTCTTCCAATACCATGCTATGTTGATTATTGTTACTCTGTGGTATAATTTGAAGTTAGGTAATGTGATACCTCTGCTTCTTTCTTTTTTTCTCTGAAATGCTATGACAGTTTGAGGTATTTTGTGGCTCCATATACATCTGATGACTTTTTGTTCTATGTCTTTTTTAAAAAGCATTGAGATTTTGATGAGGATTGCAGTAAATCTGTATATTGCTTTGGGTAGGTAATATGGCCATTTACCTATGTTTGATTTCTCCAGTCCATGAACATGGAATATCTTTCTATTTTGTTGTGTATTTTCCAATCTCTTTTAATAATGCTTTGTAGTTTCCAGTACATAGGTCTTTCGCATCCCTTTTTAAACTTATATGTATTTCATTCTCTGGTTGCAAAAGCGAAAGAACTCGTTCATTTCTTTTTCTGAAGGTTCATTGTCAGTATATACATAGAAAAGCAGTGGACTTTTGTACATGGATTTTGTATCCTGCAACTTGACTGGATCTTTGACTCTAATAGTTTATTAGTGGAGTCAGGGTTTTCTATATACAGAACCATGTCATTTCCAAAGAGTGACACTTTTCCTTCTTCATTTCCAATTTGGATGTCCTTTATTTATTTCTCTTGCCTGATTGCTCTGGCCAGGACTTCCAGAACTGTGGTGAATAAGTGGGCATCCTTGTCTTGTTTCTAATTTTAGAGGAAATGCTTTCAGTTTTTCACTATTTAAGTATATTGACTAAGGGTTTATCATATATGTCCTTTATTACGTTGAGGTATTTTCCTTCTATACCTATTTTATTGAGTGTTTTAATCATTAATGGATGTTGTATCTTATCAAATGCTTTTCCTGCATCTATTGATAAGATCATATGATTTTAATCTTTTGTTGTGCTAACGTGGTGTATGGCACTAATATGTTTTCATATGGTGAGCCATCCTTGTGGCCCTGGAGTGAACTCCGCTTACTTGTGATATATTATTTTTTAATATATTGTTGTATCTGATTTGCTAGTATTTTGTTTAGGAATTTTGCATCCTCATTCATCAAAGATATTGGTCTGTAGTTATCGTTTTTTTGTGTTATCCTTGCCAGGTATTAGTATCAGGGTTATGTTGGCTTCATAAAATGCTAGGAAGTATTGCCTCTTCAGTTTTTTGGGAGGAGTTTGAGAAAGATGGGAATCAAGTCTTTTTTGCATGTTTGGTAGAATTCACTAGTGAAGCCATCTGGTTCTGGACTTCTGTTTTTCGGGAGGTTTTTGATTTTTTTTTTTCAAATGTTTTACTGTTTATCAGTCTATTTAGATTTTCCAATTCTTTATGATTCAGTCTAGAAACATATCCATTTCTTTTAAAATATTGAACTTGGTGGCATATAGCCTTTCATACTATTTTAGTGTAATCCTTTTTATATCCATGATGTCATAACTTATTCTCTTTCATTTATCTGTTTTTTTTGTTTTTTTTTTTCTTTTAGGAGAGGGAAAGGGAGGGAGGGAAACATCAATGTGAAAGAGAAACATTGATTGATTGCCTCTCGTTCTTGCCCTGGTCAGAGAACTAAACCTGCAGCCCAGGCTGGTGCCTTGCTGAGCATCAAACTGATGACTTTCTGCTTTGTGGGAGGATGCCCAACCTACTGAGCTACACCACTTAGGGCTCCTCTTTCATTTATGATTTTGTTTATGAGTCTTTTTTTTCTTTAGTGAGTCTAGCCCGGATTTGTCAATTTCATTAATTTCAAAGTACCAGATCTTTGTTGTATTAATTTTTTATGTGTTCTTTTTTTCACTATTTCATTCAGTTCTCTAATTTTTGTTACTTCCTTTTTTTAATGATTTTGGATTGTTTTTGTTCATCTTTTTCTAGTTCTTTAAGAGGTAATGTTAGTTTGGTTATTTGGGATGTTTCTTATTTCTTGAGATAGGCCTGTAATTATATAAACTTTCCTCTTATTACTGATGTTGCTGCATCCCAGAAGTTTTTATATGTTGTATTGTCATTCTTATTTGTCTCTATATGTCCTTTGAACTGACGTTTTATTTTGCCTTTGACTCAGTGATTTTTTTTAGAAGTATAACAGTCTCCACATATTTGTGGGATTCTTTACTTCCTTTTTACACTTGATTTCTAATTATAAAGCAATGGATTCAGATTATATTCATGGTATGATTTCAATCTTTTTAAAATTTAATTAGGCTAGTTTTGACTGAATATATGGTCTATTGTTGAGAGTGTGCACTGGAGAATCTGATGTTCTGAGATGAAGGATTCTGTAAATGTCAATTATGTCCATTCGGTCTAATGTGTCATTTAAGGCTAATATTTATTTATCTTATCTTTGGCTGATCTATGTAGAGCTTTCAATGGAGTATTTAGGTCCCAAACTATGATTGTCTTAGTCAGTTTCTTCCTTTAGTTCTGTGAGTAGTTGCTTTATATATTTTGGTGTTCCCTGACTTGATGATGCATATATATTAAGAAGTGTCATGTCTTCTTGATGTAGTATCCCCTTTATCATTGTAAAATGTCCATCTCTGTCTTCTGTTACCTTTTAATCTCATTTTTAAAAATAATTTTATTATTTTCAGATAGAGGGGATGGGAGAGAGGCAGAGAGGGAGAGAGACATCCATGTATGGTTGCCTTTCACCTGCCTCCAGCTACAGACCTGGCTGGAGACCTGGCTTGCACCCTGGTTATGTGCCCTGGCTGGGAATTGAGCCAGTGGCCTTTGGGTTTGCAGGCCGGGGCTTTATCCACTGCGCCACCAGCCAGGGCTAGCTTTTTATATTGAAATCTATTTTTCAAATATATGTATGGTTACACCTGCTTTTCTGTGGATGTCACGTGTGTGTAGAATCACTTTCCACCCTTTCTCTTTGAATCCTCATTTGTCTTTGAAGCATAGATGTGTCTCCTGAGGGCAGCATAAGGTTGGATTTTGTTTTTTGATCCAGCCTTCTACTCTGTACCTTTTTATTGGTGAGTTCAGCTGATTTACATTTAGGGTAACTTAATGTGTGAGCATTTCCTATAGCCATTTTATCTTTTGTTTTCTGGTAACTCTATGCCTTCATTGATTCTTTTCATTGTGCTTCTGTCTTTTTATTTGGTAGTAGTATTCCATACTTTTTTCCTCTGTTTTCTGTTTTGTTTTGTTTTGTTTTAAGCTATGTGTCTCAGTCTTTTTGTGTGTGTGGTGGTGGGGTTACAATTAGGTTTATGAAAAAGAAAGTTTTCTCTATGCAGTAGCCCTTTTTCTTTTGAATGCATCTGTTCTCCATCCTCTTTTGTAAACTCAAATTTTACCACTCCCCTTTCATGCGTTTGTTGTCACAGATTATCCCTGTTTAGGCTGTAAGTTTGTTGGCACTCTAACTCATAGATTTATGACATTTTGTTCTTTGTTTCAGGTAGAATAAACCTTTTGAGTATTTTCTGCAGTGGAGGTCTTCTGATGATGAATTCCCTCAGCTTCTGTATGTTTGGAAAAGTCTTTATTTTTCCTTCAGGTCTAAAGGATGTAAAGGATAACTTTGGTCTATATATTATTAGTAATTTCTCTTTCAGTAGTTTGAATATTTGGTTCCACTCTCTTCTGGCTTGTAAAGTTTCTGATGTGAAGTCCAATGATAACCTCATGGACTTTCATTTATAGGCTACTTTGCTTCCCTGACTGATTTGAGAATTTTTTCTTTCTTATTAATTTTTGATTGTTTTAATATAGTGCCTTGGAGAAGGCATCTTTGGATTGAGGTAATTAGATGTTCTGTATGCTTCTTGGATTTGAGGATCTAGCTTCTTCCCTGAATTTGGGAAGATCTTATTAACTATGTGTCTGAATAGGCTCTCTATTCCCTTCTCCTCTTCTTCTTCTAGTATGCCCGTTATTCTTACATTGTTCTTTCTGATGGAGTCAGTTCTTGTGGAGTTGTTTCATTTTTTATGTTCAGTGTCTCTTTTTCCTTCTTCATCATTTCTCAGTTTATATCTTTGATATCACTAATTCTTTAATCCATCTGGTCAGCTATTTCCTATGCTTGCTTGTTCATTCTTGATCTCTTTTATTGAGTTATTCATCTCCAGCATTTCTGTTTGTTTCATTTTTAAAGCTTCAATTCTCTCAGTCAAATACTCATTTTGTTCATTGATTTGAACAGGCTTATCACATTGCTTGTTGGTATGTTTTTCATTACTGCATTCTTGAATTCCTTCATTTATATCATATATTTCTGTGTCTTGATTTATTTTTGTGGAGAGTTTTCATTTTCTTTCCAAGCTGTTTTGTTAGTTTGATTATTCATGTGATTTGATGGAGTCCTCTGTCTAGGCATCTATGTATGACTGACACTTCTCTAGAAGGTTAATTGAGTTCTTTCTATTAATTTTTAGTAAGTGGCACTGAATCACAAGGTTTTAGCTCTCTTGCTCTTCGGTGGCTGGTCAGATCTCCACCAGGTAGGTTGATTGCTTTCCTGTGCTCTGGTTGCCCCATTCCCAGGGCCCCCAAACTGCAGGGGATGCAGTGAGTGTTGAGGTTCCAAATCTGTGAAATCCCAGGCTGTCTTTTGGAGCCAGATGCTGTTGTCAGTGTAGCAATGTGTGAGTTTGGGATGGGTGGGGGGATCCCAGCTGTCCTCTTTGTTATTTTGCTCTCTTGATAAAGGTGATCTGGTCTCTGTGTGGTCCCTGCTGTGTCCCAACTCCAACCCCAGTCACAGAATGCACCCTTTGCTCAGGGCAGTTCTTGGGTTTGAAGATAATGCACAGAACAACTCAACACCATGGGTTAAGGGAGTTGAGTCCTGGGAGGTTACAGGGCAGGTAGGTTCTGGGGCTTTGTTTCTCTCTCTGGAATGTGAACTGCCTGACAACCGTGGACACAAGGTGCTGTGTCCCTGTCCAGGCCTCTGGGTTCAGCCCCAACTTGTCCTGCTCACCCCTGCAGGAATGCCTACCAACTCTCTTAGCTCCTACTGGCTGAAGTTAGTGTTAGCCATAATTGGATTCTTCCTCCCTCTGGGTTGAGCCCTGCCATGAGCTCCTGGCTACAGGGCTGCATCCATGGCCCATCTCAGCTTCCCTCCCGTCTTGCTTCCCTGGCTTGCTTCCACTTGCCCACCTTTAGATGACTCAATGCGTGGATCTCTCAGGTATGTTTCTGGATTAGCAGGAAATCTTTGTCTAGTTAGAGCTGTTCAAATTGTCGAAACTTCGAGTGGAAAGAGCAAGAGAATCTCTCATGCTGCCATTCCTCAGTCATCCAAAATTTAATTAATTTATATACCTTTAAATATATTTAGTTTAGACCAAGGGTCAGATAAATATTTTAGAGTTTTACAGTTCGTTTGCTGCATATAACCTCTGTCACATATTCTTTTTTAAAAAACAAGTCTTTAAAAGTGTAAAAAATATTCTTAGGCTATGGGCCCTCGTTTAGACTAATGGCTTCAAATTATGTTTTTGCAAAGTTAAGTTTATACTAATACTACTAACAAATTTCAGGGTAATGAATCTGACTAAAAATTATATAACTGAGTTAATTTGTAGGTAAATATGAAATACCAAGAATTTGTAAGATACTTTTTCAAAAAGATTTTATTTATTATTATTTTATTTTTAAAGAGAGGGGAAGGGAGAGCAGCAGAGAAGGAGAGAGACATCCATGTATGGTTGCCTTTCACCTGCCTTCAGCTATGGACCTGGCTGGAGACCTGGCTTGCAACCTGGGTATGTGTCCTGGCTGGGAATTGAACCAGCGACCTTTGGGTTCGCAGGCCAGTGCCCTATCCATTGTACCGCCAGCCAGGGCCTGTGAGATAATTTAAGAAATTTTTATGAATGACCCCATCTTTGTATGCATATTTTAAAATGGCTTTGAAAGAGCTGAATTTCTATTATTTACTAAAATTTAAAAACTTTTAAATTAGAATTGGTTAAGCAAACTGACTTATAGGAAATACTTTATGAAAGTAGGGTTCAAAATGACTTTCAAGTAAGAAAATAATATCTATAAAAATCTATTGCAGTTTCTTCTTATTGAAGTTATATTAAAATATATTTAGATTACAAATTCAATCATTTCACAAGTATTTAAAAATTCCTAGATGGCAAAGATGTGGAGAAAAGGGAACCCTAGGGCAGTGCTGGTGGGAATGTAGACTGGTGCAGCCACTGTGGAAAACTGTATGGAGTTTCCTCAAAAGTCTAAAAGTGGAACTGCCGTTTGATCCAGCAATTCCACTGCTGGGATCCTGAAACACCAATTCGGAAGAACCTATGTACCCCTATGTTCATAGCAGCACTATTTACAATAGCCAAGCGCTGGCAACAGCCTGAGGTCCCATCAGTAGATGAATGGATTTAAAAACTGGTCTGTCCATACAATGGAATACTAAGCAGCAGAAGTAAAGAAGGAGCTCCTATCTTCTGCGACATGGATGGAACTGAAGAGTATTATGCTTAGTGCAATAAGCCAGGCAGCAAAAGACAAATACTCATATGATCTCACCTAATACAGGAAACTAACGAACAAAACAAACAGATGAGCAGAATTGAACCAGAGACATGGAAACAAGGCACAGACTGACACAGCCCAGAGTGGAGCGGGGCGGGGGAGAGGGGAAAGGGTCTAGTCAGGGAACATGTATAAATGACCAACCCATGGACATGGACAACAGGGTGGGGATTGACTGAGAGAGGACATGGGGTGGGTGGGGCAGGGGAGAGCAATGGGTGAAAATGGGGCAACTGCAAATGAACAACAATAAAATAAATGGAAAAAAAAAAGTCTCAGGATGGGTAAGTGTGCACCACCTCCAAGCTATTCATTTAGTTGGGTATTTAGAATCAATGATTAAAATCCGCTATAAAATAAATTAGTTATTGGCAGCAAGACACAGGTGCAGTCCACACTCAAAGCAATGAGTGTTATGCAAGGGCATGAACAAGAGGTGAGGATTGTGGAGGCTCATTTTAGAATCTCTTTGCCTCATCGGTACACTGGGAGGTTTCTTTCATTTTGTTATTGGCAAATGTGGACCCACTTCTAAATTCTAAACAACTAAATTGCTCTAGTTGTTTAAAGGAAGTGAAAAAAGTCGAACTTTTCTTTCCATATCTGTCAATGGCTAACATGTAAATGTAAAGCCCATTTGAGAGAAAATTTTCTCTAGATGTGAATTTCTTAAACATTTTAACACTAGGTACTGTATAAATATAGCGCTTTTGTTTACTAGGTGGAATTTGGGGATTCTGGAGACTACTATCAAATTTGTTGTGAAGATTGGTGTCATATGTATGTTCTGTTACTCATTTGTCATCCACATTTCTCTCTTGCCTTTAACTTGGTTCTTCTTTACTTCAGCACCAACCCATGAGCTCTGTTAATTGGTCTTGAGTTTAACACCAACCCTTTTATAAAATTGTATGTACTGATATGTTCATTTCCCACGTCACCTCCAATTCTAAGGATCTGATGGGGAAAAGATGTATTTTTCTTAGATTGCTTTTCCATGCTGAGCTGCTTTTGTCATTAGTAGTAAGAAAATGAGAGGTTTGAGGTGACCTATATCATTTTCTGAGATCAGGTGAATACATTAGCCAAGAATCTTGTAAAGTGATCTATTTCATTATTTTCTGAGAAAATGAAAGTAATTTTAAAGAATTATAGACTAGGGTAGTCAGTTTGCTTGGGTTTCTGGGTACCTGAGTTCATTATTACTATCTTTATAATTGTTGATAAGCTTTGTAGAGTCTTCTGTAGGAAATTGTTTCTTCTTTATTTGGCACTTAATTGGGGAAACAACATGTTTGTTTGTGTTTATAAATTACAAGTGCTATTTTTGAAATAAATGTTTAATGTCCTGTAGAATTCTGAAAATATTTTTGTTTTTATACAGGTGAAAATGACTTACATTTTAGTAATTATCAGTGAATACTGAGGTCCTCTATATGAATCAATGCTGTTATAGTAACAACCTGGTACCTTGTTGAATGTAGATGATGTGGAAGTAACTGAGTGCCTGTTTTTAAAGGATATAGTGATTGATCTCTTAGGTTTATTTATCTTTATTTTATTTCTAGTTCCTTCAGACCCACCATTTTACAATAAATTAGTCATAACAGGGTATTAATAGGAAGTAACCTGTAACTAAGGTAACAGAGGAAAGCACTATTATATTTTTATTTTTTAAAAAGACTTAGCGTTATTATATATATATATATATATATATATATATATATATATATGTAATCCTGAGAGCCATTTTGTAGTCAAATTTCAGTGATCAAAATTCTATGTTAGCCCTGGCTGGTGGCACAGTGGATAAGGTGCCGGCCTGCGAATCCAAAGATTGCTGGTTCAATTCCCAGCCAGGGCACAAAACCAGGTTGCAAGCCAGGTCTCCAGCCAGGTCCGTAGCTGGAGGCAGGTGAAAAAGGCAACCATACATGGATGTCTCTCTCTCTTTCTCTCTGCTTCTCTCCCTTCCCATCTCTCTAAAAATAGTAAAATCTTTTTAAAAGTCTATATTAATATTGGTGTGTGGACTGCTTTGTTGAATACACCTTTTCCTATATGTTAATGACAAATCTATTGCTGATTTTTCCATCTCCCATAGTCTATCCCTGCTTTTGAGATATGCTTGTAGATGCATTGAAATGGGTAACCCTAGAGGAAAGCAGATTTAGGGGGTCACTAATTCTTTTTTATATTGGTTATTTTTGAGAGACATATTATGTGATAGGCAAGTGGGAATGTCAAGTAGGCATTTGGATATATGAATCAAGAGCTGAGAGGACTAGTCTCAGTAAATGTAAGTTTTGTCAGTAAATTAGCTGTCTGGAAAAAGAATTAGCTGTCTGGAGTGAGATGAGAAGGAGACCAAAGTCCATTTCCTGAAAATCTAAAATGGTTCAAGGATATTGAAAAAGAGCAAATAAATTGGAGTAAAAGAAAATGAAAGTGTTACCATAGAAGGCAAAGACTCAAGAGAGAATGGTCAACGGCAGCATGCTGTAGCAAGATCAAGGAAGATAAGTACTGATGGATCTATTTGCAAAATAGACATTATTGGTGACTTTATTCCTGACTCATTTTTTAAGAAAAAAGATGCTAGTCAAATAAACAATGTTTGGTAATTTACTTCTTAATTTGTTTATTTTAAAATTTACATATAGTAAAATTAACTTTTTCTTGTATGGTTCTGAGGGTAGACAAATGCAGAGTTGTGTCATCAGCGCCACATCATGATACAGAATAGTCTCCTCACCGTCCCTCTAGTTGTTGCATCTTTGTAGTACACGACTAGGCCTAGGCCTGCCCTCTGGCAACTGTCAATCTTGTCTCCGTCCCTTAGAATTTTACCTTTAACAGAATGTCATATAAATGGAATCATGCAGTATGTAGCTTTTGGGGGCTGTTTTTCTTTTTTCATTTTAATACAATAATGCATTTGAGATTTATCCATGGTTTTGAATGTATCAATAGATCATTCCTTTTCATTGTTGAGTAGTATATCCCTTCTTCTACCCTCTTCCCCTGGAAACCAATGATATGAATTATTTCACTAGGGATTTGAATGTTTTAGAGGATCATATACTTGTTGTCATACATATTATTCCTTTGGGTCTGAATTTCTTCAGTTACCAAAATGCATTTAAGATTTATCTTATTTTGTTACAAGTATCAGTAGCTCTTTCCTTTTTATTGATGAAAGGCTTAACTGTTAAAGGACATTGGAATGTCTCCAGTTTTTGATACTCATGTTCATGTACTGGTTTTTGAGTTAACATAAATTTATATTTACTTCAGGAAACTTCACAGTCTCAACCTAACTAGGTAGATTGGGGTTCTTATCCTCCTCACCTGCAGTTTATTCTTCCATAGAGTAACTGAAAATTTAGTAGAATTAAAAGAAAGGAAAAGGATCCACAACAGTGTAATTATATAAAACTTCCTATCCTAACTTGCTTTGAATGTACCTCCACAATAGATTTTATTTCTGTGGCATTTCCCCATCATCTCATAAATATTTGGTTAGGGACAGTGTTAATGAAAGTACACATGTTATATGTTCATTCATCATAGCATCACAGTTCATTCATCATCTCTAAACAATATGAACTGAAACATGTAGCTATGAAATTAAATGATTTTCAATGACAGTCTGGAATCTATATTAACGTTTCTTTTCTAAGTACCTTCTATATGTCCTTTGTCTTTGTATGTTTCACTAAGTGTGGACATTGTTAGCTTGTCAATGGAAATGCCGAGGATTATATTTTTCTTAGTTATTACTCTTGTTCTAGTACTCTTGAACTTCAGGTTTTGAATATTACTTTACAGGTAAATCGCCTTAAGGTGGTTGATGAACCAATGGAAGAGGGAGAAGCAGAATCTTGCCAAGTAAGTATTTGTGCTAATTTATTAACCTACAGTTTTAGAATATAAGGAAAGAGTAATTGGAAAGCAGGAAATCTTTTGTCAATTAAAGAAATTTATTCAGATACATTAATAATTAGCAAATCCAATTATTAATGAAACAATAGCAAGTCAAAAGATAAGACAGATTTCCTGTCAGAAACTCTTATACATGAATTTTTAAACAACTTTATTCAGGTGTACTTTTTATGCCATGAAATTCATCCATTTTAAGTGTAATGGATGAAATTTTTACTTTCCAGTATATGAGTAACTGTGTTACTTAAATATATAATCCTCTCAATTAAACTTTCACTCATATGTGGAGTGTAGAAAATAAAATAAATGAACAACAAAACAAAACAAAAAACAGACTCATAAATAGAGATTAAACTGATGGTTGTCGGAGGGAGTAGGGAAATGGGTAAAAAAATGAAGGGGAATATAGTCAGTAATAATGGGGTAAATTTACACTGTGACAGATGATTACTAGATTCACATCATGGGGATGTAAAGTCCAGCATAGGGAATATAGCCAATAATATTGTAATAACTGTGTGTGGGGCAGGCAGACACTGGAAATACTAGGGGAAACACTTTGTAAAGGGTAGGATTTTCTAACCACTATGCTGTACACCTAAAACTAATACAAAATAATATCGACTGTAAGCTGTGATTGAAAATTTAAAAGAAAAGAACTTTCACTGTGTGATGGTTCAGGCACTTGTGTTAATTAAATCATATGGGTGATAAGAAACACTGAATATATAAATGAATGATTCCTTTATCTCATGCTTTCATATATAGGATTTCTTTGGTTATGGTTGCTTATTTGACTATAATCCTGTCAGCTGTGTGTTTTCTATGCTTGTCTTTTTTTTAAAATAGAGTATATGGAGACTGCTGTATGATGTATACATTCTTTTTCAAAATATTTAATTTATTAATTTGTTTATTTTTAATATTTATTTTTAGAGAGAGGGGAAGGGAGAAAGAGAGGGAGAGGAACATCAGTGTGTGGTTGCCTCTTGCATGCCCCCAACTGGGGACCTGGCCCACAACCCAGGCATGTGCCCTGACTGGGAATCCAGCCGACGACCATTTGGTTCACAGGTGGGCACTCAATCCACTGAGCCACACCAGCCAGGGCTGATGTATACATTCTTTAAATAGTGTTCTTTAAACTGTTTTTCAATTCACTGATTTAGACAGCCAATTCACTCCATCTCAATTATTGTAACTTTAGACTTTCATGATCATTTGCTCTCTTTTCTGAAGTTAAAATAAGCAAAATTAAATAAAATGCTTCCCAAATTGCATATATATCTAACATAAATTTAGTAAAGCTGAATTGTTAGTATAATTCAATATGTCACATTTGGAAAGTGTTCAGTAACAGCTCACTAATGAAAGATCTGATAACATATATGGATGGCCCATGGACGCAGAAAACAATGTGGAAAAGGCCAGTGGAGAAGCAGGGACTGGGTGGAAGGGATCAAATCTTTGAGAAAATGGGGGGCATCTATAATAGTGTCAACAATGTAAAAAAAATCATTTGAAATCGTGCCAAGCATATTTTCTGAGCATAATACTTGGTAATTAGAAATCAACTACAAAGAGAAGTAAAAAAAATCCCATAGATATGTGGAAACTAAGCAGCATACTACTGAAAAATGAATTGGTCAAAGGAGAAATAAAAGGTGAGAGAAATAAAAACTGCTTTTGACTTTAAAAGAAGGGGAAAATCAGTTTCATAGCTACTTAAAAGGGTCTAGTGAAATGCTATATTGATGTATAAAAACATCCACAGTTACTGTTTTAGAGTTGATTCTTTGTATCTGACTGATTAATGGTTCCTAATACCCAAAGCTCACATTTCTCCTAATACCCAAAACTAACAAGATGCCCCACTTGAGAGAGTGGATACCTGAGTACCTCTGTGACACAGAAGTTATTTTAGGTGCCACGAAGCTTAGTTTACTTGGGATTGTGCTCTTGCTAACTTTGGCCAGAGTCATCATTGGTTAGTCCATTAACTATGGGGTAAATTTATTGATAACATTCTTGCCACCCAGTCCACAATAATATGGTACAGGGTGTGTCAAAAGTAGGTTTACAGAGTGGGGACAGACTGTGGGAGAGAGAAGAGGGAGAATGGGATTGGGGAGAGCAACAGGGGCTGAAAAAACAGTTTCAAGTACATGAAGCAAAGTTTATTATTAATTGTATTATTTTTCATATGAATGAGTATAAACCCACTTTTGCAACATCCTATATTGGGAAGCTATTGAGGCTTCTGGCATTGTGATAAACTAGTCACATGAGCTTAAACGCTGGATATTGGTTTCCTCCTCTGTACAGTGAGAAGGTTGGATAATATATCCCAGCTCTTATTTTATGATATGTAATACATGTGAGGTTGTTTTTTAATCCTTGCTACTGTGCTTCTCTAGGGACAAGCATTAGAACTTACTTGAGTGTAGCCTTCATAGGAGTATAGTGCTGGCTACATCCAAGGGAAGAAACGTTCCTGGGTGGTTTCCTTTTTGCCCTCAACCAAGTGCTAGGGAATCTGGCATATAACTGATATGCAATGTTTTAATAAAAGTAGGGCTGTTTGTGGCTAATTGGACACGGAATGGACTTATATATCACTTAAAAGGATACGGAAAATACTATTTAAAAGAAATCCTGAGGCTCACATTTATTTGCCATGATCTATAGGTTACAAAGCTTTATTTATCTCTTGGCTTTCTCTGCATCCACTTCATAAGTTACATTCCAGTGAGGGTTTTAAGATTCTTTGCTATTTATGTTTTTCTTATAACTACTTAGAAAGGAAGGCTGATGCATAGATCTTATGTACTTTTATTTACATGAAATGATATAATAGGGTTGGTGGTGGTAGTTATCTCTGTGTGTTAGGAAAGAGGGAAATGGGGATACCAGGAGCCTGCAAAACTCTGTACTAGATCGAAGGAATTGAGCCTTAAATTATTTCTGGTCTGTTTCCTGACTTTAAGCTTATAAGATGCTGCAACTGGATATGAGTATTCTTTGTGTTTCATTTTTACAGGATCAAGGCGTTGTTAAAGAAATTCCTATTACTCATCATGTGAAGGAAGGATATGAAAAAGCAGACCCTGCTCAGTTTGAGTTGCTCAAGGTTCTTGGTCAAGGATCCTTTGGAAAGGTAATGAATGCTTTTTTCCACATTTGTTTCTTTTCCAAACACTTAGCAAAATATGTCTACTCATAGATAGAAGTCTGTTAAGTGTGCCATTTCTAGACTTATCAAAAGGTACACACAGTGGGTGGGGAAGGGGACAGAGGGGAGGAAAAAGGGGACGGATGTAATACAGCAACAATAAAATTAAATTAAAAAAAATGGTATACCCAAGATAACTTCCTAATGTTACTTATTTGTGTTGTATTTTTTTGTCCTATTTATTTATACTTCTTTGTAACATTCACAATTTTCCAATCCCCTGCACTCACTTATTTCTTTAGAGCAAAATGTGTCATGCTATTTATTAGCTTCCTAAATCAAGGTAGTTTGATTTTTTTATAAAAAAAAGTGGTTGTTTCCCCGTTCACATGCTAACAAGGTCACAGTTGTTTCTGTCTTGGTGATTTCATCTATATTTCTTAGCAGTATGTGTGTATAGTGAGGGTAGGTACTAAGTAATACACGCCTTATGTGAATCTCCTTCCTTTCAAGAAGCTTACATTTCATGGGAGAAAACAAAATTGACAAACATTACTTGTGACACTTGTTATTAAAATTGTTTATAAAGTGCTCAGTGGCATATGATTTTTGAAAAAGGAGAATGTAGGTCTGGTTCCTGACTTCAGTGCAACAAACATCTGATACATTGCAAACACACAGTAACAATAACAATTTTTAAAATAATTAATGTTTATTGTTTATGCCAGTACATTTGTTCCCACTTTTTCTGCCTGTACCCACCGCCACCCAGGCCCACCATCTCCCCTCCCTAAATTAATTCTTATATTGTTGTCTGTGTCCATGTAATAACAGCAATTTAAGGGAGAAAGATAAGGAGAAACTACTAATTTTGTGGTGGCTGAGATTTAATTTAAAAGGGAAGAGTACAAGAATTGAATAGTGGTGACTTACTATGCTCTGAAACATTTTTAAAGGGCATGCTCAACCTTGGGTATTTTCAAAAGCAGTATTGGTGAATCTAAAATAGATATTAATTGTCTTAACATAGCCCAGTGTCTATATGACATTGCTATAACAGTTAAAGCATAGAGAAAAATTTCCAGGACACAAGGAGGACAAATTAAAGTGGATTGTAGTTTAACAGTGAATTGGTACAGGAGATGTATGAAGACAAGGAGACAGGACTTGAATAGTTGTTCTTGGGAAAGTAAAACCAGAAGGAGCTTTAAAAAGATTGTGTGTATTGGGGAAGTTTATAGAATTGACCTGTGCAGCAGGTATGTGCATTTTCCACACCTTTATTTAAATTTTTTTTAAATACAATACTTGTTTAACTATTTACATTATATTTTTATGATGTTAACTTTAGAAAACAGGGATAAAGTTCTTTCATATCCCAAATGTATAGGTGCTTAAATATCAACTTAAATAAAATCATACCAGGCAAACATTTCAAGTCATTAAAAGTAACTATATATTTATTTATATGTGTATTTCTTTATATCCAGCTTTATTCCTGAAAGCATTTAATACTTTTATAAGTAAGTGGTAAATAAAATCAGTGGAGAAGATGATGAAGCAGAAAAATTAGAGCAGGAAAGATGAGATGAAGCCAGGAAATGTACCCTGTTGTTCACAAGGGCCTACATGTGAAGTGGGACAGAAACGAAGATTTTAAAATTTTGGCAGCCATTATAAAGAAGCTGATACACTTAATTGTATGATTATTTGACAGTATCTTCAATGTAGAAGTAGATCAAACAGATCAGAGAAGTTTTTTCTCATGAGCCTTTATAAGAAGAACACAGTATAACATAATGAAATGGCTTCAATAATACCTTCACTTTAAATATAGCAGTGCTCTGACAAGTTGTCAATGTAGTCCTTAAATTCAGGAAACACTCACTTTGTTTGCACTTTCACAAGTTTATCATAGAAGCCTTTGTAAAACCCTTAATACAAAAATACAGAATACTGATCTTTATGCAGTTCATCAACCAAAGAAATATTAAGGAGGTAACTTACTTTTTTTTGTCTTAGCACGTGAACATGCTTACTTGTCAGTATTACATCACTTGTGTAGGCATTGTGTGGGTGTCACTTGTTATATACTGAACCTATTTAGGAATTTGGCCAAGGCTGCGAATCAGAAAAGTGTAGGAGCAATTCCAAGAAATTTTGGGTGCAGCCTTATCTAAGTTTTTGTGTAAAAGTCCATTGTTAAAATGCAATAAAAGGAATTTTAGCTGATAGAAAGCATTGAAGCATTAAGTCTTTATAGTTAATTTAATAGGGCAAAACCCTACAATAATCAGTTGCAAAGTTAGACTTAAAGAAAGCATGCATTATCATCATGAAAAGTGAGTATGAGATTCTGCACTAAATACATCAAGGATAATGCTATTTTCATTAGTGTTGTATGGATTGAAATGTAGTATACTAAATAATTTACATTAATTATTTTAAAACACAATGAAATAAAACATGTGAAAACATATTTGAAATTATGAGACTAGCTTTCCTTATATTTCACATGCCAGGGCATGTGTATACAAAACATACATTTTAACATCCTAGGATTATAATTTTTTTTTACTTTTCTGATAGCAAAGCATTTAACTATAGGACTCAAAATGAGCCCTGGCTGGTAGCACAGTGGATAAGGTGCCGGCCTGTGAACCCAAAGGTCGCTTGTTCGATTCCCAGCCAGGGCACATAAGCAGGTTGCTAGCCAGGTCTCCAGCCAGGTCTGTGGCTGGAGGCAGGTGAAAGGCAACCATACATTGATGTTTCTCTCCCTCTCTGCCTTTTTCCCTTCCCTTCTCTCTGGAAATAAATAAAATATTTTAAAAAAATGACTTTTTGAAAGTATTCAACCCTTGTCCTGTTAAATAATTGATTATCAAAAACTAGTTTAAAAATATATGTTTGTATCTTAATATTTCTTGCAGTTCCTATTGCCTTTACTCATTGTTAAAGCTGGATAATTTTTCAATTATCTTCAACAAACACTGAGTAATTCTTTTTTTTCTTTTTAAAGATTTTATTATTTTTAGAGAGAGGGGAAGGGAGAGAGGCAGAGAGGGAGAGAGACATCAATGTATGGTTGTCTTTCACCTGCCTCCAGCTACAGATCTGGCTGGAGACCTGGCTTGCAACCTGGTTGTGTGCCCTGGCTGGGAATTGAACCAGTGACCTTTGGGTTCACAGGCCAGTGCCTTATCCACTGTGCCACTAGCCGGGGCATGCTGAGTAATTCTTAAAGGAAAATATAGTAGTACATATCACTAAGAAAAAAAAATATTGGAATAATTGACTCCCTAACTTCTCTTCTGAACAGTTTCTAGTAATTGGATTAGAATGAGTGAAAGTAAAGCTCTCTGATCAGGATGGATATGTTTTTAGGTACAATAGTGTGAAGCCATGCAATTTCTGTAGTTGATCATGGGGAAGAGAGCCGAGTGACATGTTTCCTTTGCTAGGAAAGTTCACCCAAAGAACCTCAAAAGAACCAACTATGTGATGAACATATAAATAGCTACTTCTCTAGATTGTGAATGATGGCAGCATATGAATAGAACTTGCTAGAGTTGGAGCCCTAGCCAGTTGGCTTAGTTGGCTGGAGCATTGTCCTGTAAACTGAAAGGTTGTGGGTTCAGGTCCCAATTGAGATGCACACAAGAGGCACCCAGTGGGTATCACTCTCTCTCCCATTGCAGTTTCTTTGCCTCTCTCTCCCTCCCTTCCCTTCTCTCTAAAACCAAAAAGCATGTCCTCAGGTGAGGATTAAAAAAAGAACTTGCTAGAGTTGGGGGATGGCATGTTGAGGCACGGGTTATAGTCATTATTTTTTAAAGCCCCATTTTCCTAATAACTCTTACAACACTTCAATCTGTTCATATTTATCTTTATAACATGCTTTTAAAAACTTAGCTTTTAATGAGTCATAATACTATTTAAGCTTGAGTGATAACTAAAGATTTTAAATTTCATTTGTTTATTGAACTAATTTGCCATCATGATCCTTTTACCAGGTAGATAGGTAAGAATTGCACCTGATTTATTATTTGTATTTAAAATACCTGGTAACTTTTAAAATGGACCAATAAGCAAGTAGAAATCAGGGAATCAAATTAATAGTCATCACAATGGTTTCCCTCTATAAGATAACAAAAAGGAGCTCCCTTAGCTCAAATTATTTTTTGTTATTTTATCTTTTACATCAAAAGCTTCTCAAAGGTCATGACCATGTTATCTGTTTAAATTTTTTTCACAGTAGTATGTATGAAAGTGTGCTGTACTAAATGAATAAAAGTGAGAAAGTATTAACTAAAGAGTATATAATTGATACAGAAAAGTATATATCTATGAAATTAAAAAATGTAAGGACATATGTGTGTGGTAATATATGTGTGTAGAAAAAATGCCTTGAAAGTGAATTATACTTTTTTAAAATTCTCCTATTAGGTTTTTCTTGTTAGAAAGAAGACTGGTCCTGATGCTGGGCAGCTGTATGCAATGAAGGTGTTAAAAAAAGCTTCTTTGAAAGGTAGAAAATGGGAAAGTTTATTAAAGTAAAATTTGGTAAAGCTTGTTTTAAGAAATATGCTGTGCATTGCTTGCATAGGTTCAGTAAATTTACTTTTTCATTAATTAAATTTATTGGGGTGATATGGTTAATAAAATTATATAGATTTCAAGTGTATAATCCTATGATACACCACCCAAAGTCAACTCTCCTCTGTCACCATATATTTGACCCCAGCACCCTTTTCTCTGATAACCACCTTACTGTTGTCTGTGCCTATGAGTGTGTGTTTGTTTTTCTTCCTTGTTCATTTGTTGCTTTCAGTTTGATATCCCATATATAAAGTAGTTACATGTTTCTTCACTTTTTTGTCAGTCTTAGTTTTGTTTTTTTTTAAGTTAGTAATCATTACAGTTTTTTAGCTGGCAATTGATATTTCTAGGGTTGATATTCGCATATGTCCTAATTTACTGAGTGTATACCTTCATAAAAATTTAATGGTATAAAACGTGACATGTTTTATTTAATATGAACTTATTAAACTATAAATTTTTTCTATTCTATCTGTCTGGGTATCACATATTGGCTATGCACAGCTGTCTGTATACACTTTTATACGCCATCATCTAGGCTCGGATAACAATAATACCACACACACAGTTTTAATCAATAAACTCATTTGAACAATCACACATTAATATATAATAAATACATATTAGACAGATACCTGTTTATGTCACTTTAACCCATCTTGAGATATAAACTGAATATATTGGCTTTCTGAGAATATGGTAATTACTGTTAAGGAATATATAGGCTACAAATTTAGGTACTTAAAAAGTTATATTTTATATTTTTATTTTTTGATGAACTTTTTATGGGATCTGTATGGAAATTATATACCATAGTAATATATTCTAACCTTCTGTAATTTTTAGTTCGAGACAGAGTTCGGACAAAGATGGAGAGGGATATACTGGTGGAAGTAAATCACCCATTTATTGTCAAATTGCATTATGGTATGTAATCTCTTTTAAATTTATGAAATTAGAGAGTTAAGATTTCCTTTTGGACAATAACAGGAAATAAATGTGTCAAACTGCTTTAATATTTTCAATTACATGAATAGTATTTATCTGCCATAAGAATCAATATCCAATTTTTAGTTATGTTTTTATATTTGTTGGTTGACTTGTCAGATAGTTCTGAGATAGAATCATGGCTCCACTGCTAATTTAATGTGTGCATGATATTATTGAGTTTGGCTTCCCTGGGAAAGTCAAAGGTATATATATATATAATCACTAATACGTCACAGATACAGTCTATCATGTCCCTTTCAGTTTTTGAAATTTTAAAAAGTGTGAGCTATTGATTTTATTCTTAGGTAATGTTGACAAATAATACCTTAAAATATATACCAAATTATCACTATAAGAAACCTTCAAGAAATCCTCACCATTCTTCTTTTACTCCCTTGTTACCCTAATGGAGTCAAAATAGTAGTCCCTAAAGACTTCCTTGAATATTGAAGATGTCATTAGTTTTACTAGTAAATACCAAATGTGTACAAAACACTATTAGACATAGTGAGTTCTAAAGTTCTAAAAAATCTCTGCTCTCAAGAAATTTATAATTATACAGAATACAAATATGTAAACAAATTATATAAATCAAATCAAGTTAGTACCTTAAGAGAAATGTAAATAAGGTACAATGAGATCTCAAAAGTTGTAGCAAGTAATGCTGATGGGGAAGAGGGTAAGAGTGCTCCAGGGAAGTGTGGAAAGGGGAAAATCCTTAATAGTGGAGTTTAATAGAGAAAGGAAGTGGCATTTTGGCTGAGCTTGAAAGAATGAGTACACTTTCAGTAGATGGAGATGCAGAGTTTAGGCATAGCAGTATAACATGATGTTCAATAAATTAAGGAAATGAGGGTGATAGAAAATTTTATGTAAAGCCACATCCAAGGTTGATTATGTTCTGGGAAGAGTTTTATAGCTATTTGAGCACCAGATTTAATTTTGATATAATATTATCAAGTAATACAGCATATGAGTTAATACTTAATCACTGTATAGTGTTTAGTGATACAATTCTAAACACATAATGCTAATTTAAAGTGTACTAAGCTTTTTCTTGGAAAGGAAATGAATCTTTTATTTAATTTTTAAAATACCTGGGTAACAATGATAAGGGGGGGGAAAGGCCAGATGTGACATGAAAAATAGCTTCTTTAATACTGGTATTAAGACTTTAAGGTTGCCCTGTTATTACATTCTGTTTTCTGATTAGCCTTTCAGACTGAGGGGAAGCTGTATTTAATCTTGGATTTTCTCAGGGGAGGAGATGTCTTCACAAGATTATCCAAAGAGGTATCTGTTTGTAAATCTTTACTGTATTCTCTTGAAACAAAACTAAAGAAATAATTTTTGGTTTTTGCTATAGAAATTTAAAATGGTAATTATTGTATAATATTTTGTGGGTATGCCAATTAATGGCATTTTCTGTATGCCTGTCATTTAGATAATCTCAGTGTGCTACTCATTATTCTCTTAGGCATGAGATCAATTAAATAACTGGATGAAACATATAAAGGCAAGCCTGTTTGGCTATAAAAGCTCCCAAAGTGCCTCTGGGAGTAGTATTTAAATTATTTATGTTTAAAACAGTTTTTGGTGATATAGTTGGTGTTCAATAAACTGTGTATATTAACGCACAAACTTTCATAAATTTTCCCATTTGTATATACCTATGAAACCATCATCATAATGAAAATACTTAGCTTACCCTTATGCCACCAGTTTTCTTTTGCTTTATTGTAAAGGTTTCTGCTTGCTTTGCATTTTCTAGGACATTATATAAATAGAATCCTTTTGTATGTATTTTTTGTCTGACTTATTTCACTCAGCATAATTATTTTGAGATTCATGTGTGTAATTATATCTACCAGTGGTTTATTTGTGTTTATTGCTTGGTAATATTCCACTGTATGGCTATATCACTATTTGTTTATTTATTCTCTTGTTACGGGATGTTTGAGTTGTTAGCAAGTTTTGTATATTACTAATAATGCTGCTACAAACACAAATGATTTTATGGACATATGTTTTTATTTTTCACAGGTAAATATCTAGAGTATAACTATATATTTACATATAAGTAAATTTATAAATATATAAATATTTTCATAGTTTATATTAGGTTTTGGTTTTGGTTTTGTAACATGTCGTGGGTTTGGATGAATATTTATTTATTTAAATTTAATTTTATTGTTGTTGTATTACATCCATCCCCTTTTTCCTCCCCTCTGTCCCATTCCCCACCCCCCACCCCCATTTGTTGTCCCATTTGTTGTCCATGTCCATGGTTATTCCATGGTTCTTCCATGGTTCTTCCATGCTGGATGAATATTTAAAGACATGTGTCTATCATTATAGTATCGTATTAGAGTAGTTTCACTGTCTGACAAATACTTCATGCTCTGCTTATTCATCCTTCTTTCTGCCCAACCATGACTGGGTTATATCGTAGGTGTATGTTTTAACTTATTTTAAAGACACTGGTAAACTGGTTTCCCAAGTGGTTATATAATTTTTACATTCCCACCAGCAGCATTATGAGTCTCAGTTGCTCCACATCTTTGCCAACACTTAGTGTGGTCAGTCTTATTTTAATTATGGACATCTCTAAGCATGCGGTGGTTCCTTGTGGTTTGAAATTTATTCCTCTAACGATGAATGATGTTGAGCATCTCTCCATGCACTTCTTTGACATCTGTATATTCTCTTCGATAAAATGTCTGTTTAAATCTTTGGCCCATTTTTTATTGTTTTCTTACTAAGTTTTGAGAGTCTCCATATATTTTGGATGGTAAGTCCTTCATCATATATGTTGTTTGCAAATATCTTCCTCAGGTCCATGATTTGCCTTTTTATTCTCTTTAACAGTATCTCTAAAAGCAAAAGTTCTTAATTTTGATGAAGTCTGGTTTATATTTTTTTTGAAAAAAATTAATACAAATATACATGTAGGAAAATGTGAATGTCCTCCTCAGGCCTAATTAATTTTCATTCCCACTTCTCAGGGCTTTTCCTGCTTTACAGTTTTTTGTTGCTGTTGATGTTATTGATATTATTACAGATATCCCCTGTTTTCCTCTCTTTTGCTCACTTCCACCCAACTCCCACCCCTGGCCTTCACCACACTATTGTCTGTGTCCATGGCTATGAATATCTGTTGTTTTTTTTTTTTAATGAATTATATTTTGGTATCCTATTTAAGGGATATTTGCCTAATACCAGGTCACAAAGATTTTCTCCTTTTTTGTAGTTTTAGGTTTTACATTTAAGTTTATATACCATTTGAGTATTATAGCTGAAGCCCTTCTTTTAAAAATACAAGGTGGGGCAAAAGTAGGTTTACAGTTGTTCATATGGAAAATAGCAATAATTAATAAATAATAATACAAGAATATGCTTTATTTACAACTGCAAACTTGTTTTTGCCCACCCTGTTTACGCATTCATTGTTCTACCATCATCTTTGGAAAAAAGCCTATGCCTTTTTTCACTAAATTACCTTGCATTTTTGTTGAAAATCAATTGACTAAAATTTGAAGGTATACGAGGCCTGTCCAGGAGGTATCCAGCCATGTACTATGAAAAATAGACATTTATTGAACAAAATACAAGATACAAGAAACATTGTAGGACAATGACATCTCAGTCCCCTTCAAAGTAGACACCTTGGGACCTCACACAATTTTCCCAGTCACTGTCAGCTGCCCTGTTGTATTTTCCTGAATCTCATCAACAGTCTCAAGTCTCTTCCCTTTCAAAAGTGACTGAACAAAGAGATGAGCAAAATGGAATCAGAGACATGGAAACAAGGAGAAGACTGATGGTGACCAGAGTTGTGGGGGTAGGGGAAGAGGGGGTGGAGAAGGGGAGGAGTTTAGTCAAGGAGCTAGTATGAATGACCCATGGACATGGACAAAATGTGGGGATTGACTCTGGCAGAGGGGATGGGATGGGTAGGGCAGGGGAGAGCAATGGGGGGAAATGGGACAAGTGTAATACAACAAGAAATGAATTTAAAATGTTAAATAAAAATAAATAAATAGCATTTAGCAGGAAAAAAATGTTATTTCAGTTTTGGGGAAACCCAAAAGTCCCAGGGCACCAAATCTGGGCTATAGGGGGTCTAAGTCATCTGGGTGATTTGACATTTTACTAAAAACTGCAAAAGACGTGATACATGAGCAGCTGTGTTATGGTGAAGCTGCCAATCACCAGTTGCCTGTAGCTGTGGCCTTCTCAATCATCCACATAGTTTCATGGAGGAATGTTTAAGCTTAATGTAAAATTTGATGTAGATTCATTGCTTTACTCAGTCATTTTGAATGCAACAGCCACAAAGTACACATGCTCACTCAACGCCATCTACCACCTTCACTAACTAATACAGTGAAGTCATCATTGTTCACACATGCGCATTCCAGTCCACTCTCCTTGGCTGCCAGGCTACATCAATGTCGTGCAAACTGTTCCAGTTATATTAACAATGGCTGGACTTTTTCCTGACAGACCTTGTATTTCTGGACACTTTATTCCATTGACCTATTCATCTATCTTTATGACAATTACACATTTTTAATTAAATGTATTGGTGTGGCATAGGTTAAGAAACTTACGTTTCAGGTATACAGTTCTATAATACATCATCATTTTATTGTATTGTCTGTTCACCACCCCAAGTCAAGTCTCCTTCCATCACCATTTATGCCCCGTTTACCATCTTCAACCTCCTCCCGTGCCCTTTCTGTCTAGTAATAACCAGGCTGTTGTCTGTGCTATGGGTGGTTTTGGGTTTTTTTATGCTTAATCCTTTTACCCTTTCCACCAAACTCCCCATGCCCCACCCTTCTGACAGCTATCAGTTTGTTCTCTATCTCTGAGTCTGTTTCTATTTTATTAGTTCATTAGAGTCCACATATGGATGAAATCATATGGCACTTGCCTTTTCCCAACTGGCATATTTCACTTAGCAGCTTAATGCTCTTTAGGTCCGTCCATACTATTACAAAGGGTAAAATTTCCTTTTTATGGCTGAGTATATTCCATTGTTTAAAGGTACCACATTTGTTTTATCCACTCATTTACTGATAGACACTTGGGCTGCTCCCAACTCTTGGCTACTGTAAATTATGCTGCAATGCATATAGAGATGCATGTATTCTTTTGAATTAATGTTTTGATTTTTTTCAGATGTATTCTCAAAAGTGGAATCATTGGGTTTTTAAGGCAGTTCCATTTTAAATTTTTTGAGGAAACTCCACACTGTTTTCCATAGTGGCTGCTCCAGTCTGCATTCCCACCAACAGTTCACTAGGGTTCCCTTTTTTCCACATCCTCACCAGCCCTTGTTTGTTGATTTATTGATGATAGCCATTCAGACAGGTGTGAGGTGATATCTCATTGTGGTTTTACTTTGAATTTCTCTGATAATTAGTGACATTGAGCATCTTTATATATCTATTGGCCATTTGTATGTCATCTTTGGAGAAGAGTCTATTCAGGTCCTTTGTAAATATTTTAATTAGATTGTTTGTTTTCTTGGTGTTAAGTGATATAAGTCTTTAAATATATTTTGGAAATTCCTTATTAGGTGTATCATTGGCAAATATATTCTCCCATTCAGTAGGTTTTATTTTAATTTTGTTGATGATTTCAGTTTTCGTGCAACATAGTTTGATTTGGTCCCATGTGTTCGTTTATTTTTTGTTTCCATTGACTGAGAAGATATATCATAAAAATATATATATCTAACAGAAATATCCAAGATTTTACTGCCTGTTTTCTTCTAGGACTTTTATGGTTTTTAGTGTAACATTTAAGTCTTCAATCCATTTTGAGTTTACACTTGTGTATGGTGTAAGAAGGTGGTCTAGTTTCTTTTTTTTTTTTTTTTTTGTAAGAATCTGTCTAATTTTCCCCACCCCATTTTTTTTTTAAAAGATTTTATTTCATTATTTCTAGAAAGAAGGAAAGGGAGAGAGGCAGAGAGGGAGAGAGACATCAATGTATGGTTGCGTTTCACCTGCCTCCAGCCACAGACCTGACTGGAGACCTGGTTTGCAACCTTGTAATGTGCCCTGGCTGGGGAATCAAACCTGCGACCTTTGGGTTTGCAGGCTGGCGCCTTACCCACTGTGCTACCAGCCAGGGCCTCCATTTATTGAATAGACTGTTTTTAACCCATTGTATGTTTCTGTCTCCTTTCTCAATTAACCATAAAGGTGTGGATTTTTTCCCGGTCTCTTTCTTCTGTTTCATTGATCTATCTCTGTTTTTATGCCAGTACAATGCTCTCAATTATTATGGCCTTGCAGTGTAGTTTGATAGCAGGTAGCATGATTTTTCCAACTGAGTTCTTATTTCTCAGGGCTCCTGTGGCTATTTAGGGTCGTTTGTGGTTCCATCTAAATTTTTGGAAGATTTTATCTAGTTTGGTAAAATAAACCATTGACATCTTGAAAGGAATTATATTGAATCTTTCAATTGCTTTGCATTGTATGGCTATTCTTATGATGAATATTCTTCATTTCCATAAATGTGGTTTATGTTTCCACTTATTCATATCTTCTTCAATACCTTTCTTCAGTGTCTTAAAATTTTCTGAGTACAGGTATTTTACACCCTTATTTAAATCAATTCCTAGGTATTTTATATTTTGATGGACTAGGAATTGGGATGTTTTCTTAATTTCTCTTTCTGATAGTTCATTATTGGTGTATAAAAAAGAACTGGGCCCTGGCTGGTAGCACAGTGGATAAGGCGCCGGCCTGCGAACCCAAAGGTCGCTGGTTCGATTCCCCAGCCAGGGCACATCATCAGGTTGCAAGCCAGGTTTCCAGACAGGTCTGTGGCTGGAGGCAGGTGAAAGGCAACCATACATTGTTTCTTCTCTCCCTCTCTGCCTCTTTCCCTTCCCCTCTCTCTGAAGTAATAAATAAAAACCTTTAAAAAAAAAAAAAAAAAGGAACTGATTTCTGGCCCTGGCTGGTAGCACAGTGGTTAAGGTGCCAGCCTGTGAACCCAAAGGTCGCAGGTTCGATTCCCCAGCCAGGACACATAACCAGGTTGCAAACCAGGTCTCCAGTCAGGTCTGTGGCTGGAGGCAGGTGAAATGCAACCATACATTGATGTCTCTCTCCCTCTCTGCCTCTCTCCCTTCCCCTCTTTCTAAAAATAATGAAATAAAATAAAAAAAAAAAAGAACTGATTTCTGGATATTTATTTTGTATCCTTTATTAGTTCTAGTAGTTCCTTGGTGGAATCTTTGGGTTTCTCTACGTGCAATATTATGTCATCTACAGATTTTGTCTTATCCTCCCTACACTGGTGCTTGGAAACTCTTTCCAGGTACTAAGCTAGGAGAGATGTAGGGCTTAATCTCATTTGTTTCCCATCTTTCAGTATTCACTCTCCTTTTGTTGCCTGATGTTTAATGTCATGAAGAGTGTCATTTCATATATTTTGTCCTGTGCTCCACTGGTTTCAGGTGGGAAAGTCAACCCTGTCCTTGTCTACTTCATTTTGTTTTACTTCATTTTGTTTCAAAGTGGTAGACTGGGAGTAACACTTTGATTGGGTGAATGTGGTTCAACATCTCAGTTGCAGAATTAAACTGTTGAGTATGGAAGAGTGTTGATTTCCAGAGCTTTGGAGCTTGCTGTTAAAAAGGAAGTGTGCTTCTGGGATGCTAGCCAGTGTTAGTTAAGTGGCTAAGAGCCCTGGTTTAGATATGTCTCCCTGTAGTACGGACCATGCCATGCATGCACATGGACTGTGATGTTGGTATATTGTTTAGTATAGAACAGAGTTCAATATGTGGTAGAGTATGTGTAAGACCCCCTTCGAAGGAGGGTTTTTAAAGGACCTTGTTAAAAGCTGATCTCAAAACATAGAAGGACAGACAGTTAAAACAAGGCTTCACTGTTTATGACCTCTTTAATTAAGGGTGTAGAGCTATCAATAATGTGTTTGAGAATTCTTGTAGTTATTTCTAACTTTCTTTTAAACTCTTCAGACCTCCATTCTTGATGTGGGACTATCTAAATTCATATTAGCACAGAGATGCAGTCAGTTAAGTTTTGATTCCTAAGCCTGAAATATTAGGTAAGAGAAAGCATTTCAAATGCATTTCCCAAAAGACAATAAATTAGTATATTCATTTAACAGGCTTTAAGAAATGATTTAATGGTTACATTTACAAACAGCTTATTAATAAGTTGCTTATTGGTTATACTTACAGTACATGTTCAAAAAACTGTTATATCATCTCAGATGAGGACTTATTTATACCTTGGAAAAAGACTTTAAAAATTACATCTTTTACATGCTAAAGAATTTTATAATGTGCCTCATGCATATTTTAGAGTGAACAGTGTCTCCTTAAGTTTTTGTAACCCAAAATACATATGCACACAAACACACAAAACTCTTAGATCATGCCTTACTTTGCTAATATAAAGAAAACATATTGGGATAAGTGATTGATAATGGTAATGTTGCCAATTCTTTGGTTTATAGGCTTAATAATGAGCAAAACTAACAACAAGCAAAACAGAACTAAGTATATGAATACAAGGAATAGGCCTTCAGTGGTCAGGGGGAAAGGTGTTTGGGGGAGGAGAGAGGCAGAGGCAAAGAAGGGGAGCAGCTCAGACAAGAACCTAATATAAAGGAACCATGGACATGGACAACAGGCGGGATTGACTTTGGGGGGAATGGGTGGGTGGGGAGGGGAACAAAGGGGAGCAAAAAGGGGATGATGTAATACAACAACAATAAAATTTAAAAAGAAAAAGAAAAAGAAAAATAAATTCCAAACAAATTCGCAATAGGAATTTTTGCTTTTGAAATTGACAGGATGATTTTTGCCAGCTTTTCTGGAGAAGTAAACAGATGAAAGGAACTAAGACATTTTAAAAATAAAGAACATACTTTTCTTGCTCTACCTTTTGTATTAAACTTTATAAAGCTGTTGTTATAAACAAATCATAGTATCAACAGGTGAATAAACAGATACTATGTAGCCCATAAAATTTTGGTATATATGACTTACCATATGCTATTAAGATAGTGAAAGAATTGGAAGTTAATGGTAAAGAGTTTGATTGTTCAGTAAACTGTATATGAGAAATTGGTTAGATATTATGGAAAAATCTTTATTTAATGATTTTTTACTTTATTGTTGAGACTATTACACAAGAAAAAAATCATTGTTCATTGTCATCTCCCCAAAGACAAGTTTTACTTATATGAAAATGCTAAATCTGGGGAAATAATTACCCTAAATGAAAATGTAACTGAATGTATAGTAGGCCAGTGAATGGAGGTCTCTTTAATCATTAAAGTAATGAAGGAAAATCATACAGAAATGATATATAAATTGGACTACATAAAATTGTGAGCTGTTGAGCATCAAAAAACACAAACTGCCCTGGCTGGTGAACAAAAGGGTTGTTGGTTTGATTCATGGTCAGGGAACATGCCTGTGTTGTGGGCTGAGTCCCTGTTTGGGGCATGTGTAGAACAGGTACACATTAATGTTTTTCTCCCTCTCTTCCCCCTTCTCTCTAAAAATAAATAAATAAAATTTATTTTTAGAAACCACGGATTCTGGAAAATGCTAACAAGTAATATATAACGGAGAACTGACACTTTTAATATTTAAAGGTCTTGCACTAAATGGAAAAACATTTAAGTCAATACTGGAAAATATGCAAAAGCATTACTGATAATTCATTAAAACAGTCCACTAGAAGTGAAGAAAATGCATAGCTTAACAATAAAATTTTAATTAAAACAATTGATGTCATTTAAAAAATCATATTAGAAAAGACTTTTAAAAAGGCACTATTCAGTGCTGTTATGGATGTGACAAGACAAATGCTTTTATAAACTGCTGATGGAAGTGGAAATTATTGTAACTGTCTTGGAGAATAATTTTGTGTTTGTCAAGAATCTTGGACCATTTAGTCTCCTTGCCCAGTATTTCTTTTCTTTTTTTAATTAAAAAAATATTTTATTGATTAATTTTAGAGAAGGGCAGGGAGGGAGGAAGAAAGGGAGAGAGACATCAATGTATGGTTGCCGTTCACCTGCCTCCAGCTGGGGACCCTGATCATGTGCCCTGACTGGGAAATCGAACCAGTGACCTTTGGGTTTGCCAGCTGGCACCTATCCACTGAGCCACCAGCCAAGGTGTATTTCTTGTTTTATTTCTCAGGAACCCATATTGGAGACATAATCATAAATATAAAAATATATATGCATATTGCATAATTATTTTAAATAATGAAAAACTGGATATAACCTAAATTTAGGTAAATTATGGTAAATTAGTATGTTGATATTATAGAAGTATTGAAACCTCTTTATATGTTTTAAAGCTATGCGACAATAAAGGAGGCTACTAAATACTGTTTGTATTTATACGTACATATACCATATACTGTATATGTCTATATAGTTTGATCTCAAATATGTGAAAACACACATACATTCATATACACATGCACATGTATACATGCATACATTCATATGTATATATACATGATTTGAAGATCAGACAGTAAAAGAATAGCAATGCTTATTTTAGGGTAACTGGGTTTTAGATTATTTTCATTTTCAGTATCATGATAGAATGAGTAAGTGAATAGAAAAACATTAATGTTAGTGAGCCTAAAACTTAAAAAAAAAGTTATGACATAACATATGGCAGAAGCAGCTTATTGGGAAGATGCAGTTCTTAGGGAGAATTATTCCTGAGTTCAAATCCTGTGCCTGTTCTTTTGTTCTGGCAAGTTGGTTTCATCATGGAGTCTTTCTCCACAAGTAAAGTGATGGAAATACCTACCTCATAGCATTGTTTGAAAGACTGTAACAACCTAAAAAATGGAAAGTGACTGGCACATAATTTCTCCTTAGTAAGAGATATCTTTATGACAAGATAATGTGCTTGCCATAAACTGTAATCTATGTGTAGTTTCTTGAATTTAGAGTTTGAAAGATTTTTGTTTCGGTTTTTCATATGTGTTAGGTTTCAATGAGCATTTTATTTGACTTCTTTAGAAGTTATGTATGAGTATTATTATTCTTAATAAAGTATCAAGTGAAATTATGGTTTCATACTTTTAGCATTATATTAAATGAACTTTCTTGAAACTTAGATAATGAACTGTCTTTTTCTGTATATTATTTTTAAAAGTAGATGGAGTACAGAATTTATGTTTAACTGCTCCTTCTCTGCAAATTTGCAAGTAACCCGAGTCTCCACTGTGTACTTCAGTGGCCATAACTTTAAATGGGCAAGCCACTAATAAGATCTTTATTATATTTCATTTAAGTTTTACCCATTCCTAATACCCAAATTTCTTTAATGAAAATAACCAATTTCTAGACAAATTATTTGTTTTGCCAATTGGAAACCCTTGATAAATTAAAAAATTGCACCTAATGGTTGAGCAGTCTTAAATTTTGTGTGTAAATTAATATTCACTTATGAAAGAATATAGATATAGATCTGTAATACTACCTCGTGGTTGCAAATATAGCATATTACAATTTACAAAGGTTTTTATCCCACATAAACTAATTTGACACAACAACCTTGTGGGATAGATAGAGCAGAAAAGATTTTTGTTAATCAGGTTTAGAAATGGAAGGCCAAAAAAAAAAAAAAGAAAAAGAAATGGAAGGCTAGAGGTCTAAGTGACATGTCAAACATTTAACTATTAATTCTGACCCTAAGCTCAGTTGCTCTTTTCACTTCATCATAGAAGCTCTATTCCCAGGCAGAAAAGATTGACAAATACATTGCCTTTAAAGTCATCTACTTGACTAGCAGAAGAGGCCTGAGCAATCCCTCAGGTCAGAGATTTGCTTTATGACTACGTTTAATATGAATTACTAACTTAATACCTTTTATTGGTATAGCAGAAGCTTTCACTTAATACAGCAGCTCAGAGAAATTTTTGAGAAGTAATAGACAGTGAAAGAAAAAATGGTTGATGTAGTAGAACTGCCAAAGCTAAACCAAAATATCCTATATACTTCAAAGATCTTGGAGGTATCACTGTACTATAGTAGAGTACTAAAAATAACAATCATATCATGATACTATGTCATTAATATAAAGGGTAAATCCTGTGCAGTGCATTCAATGTAAGAAGATATGCAGACTACATAATATGTTTTAGGAAGTATAACAATAAAATAGTCAATGCATTGTTGACTGGCAGTTTTATACTAAAGCTGATGCAAGTGCAAACATGAGTTAACTTGTGTACCAAACTACATCGTTCTGGGCTTTAACACAACGTTGACTGGTAATTTTTTAAAAGGTGTTATTTATTATTTTTAGAGAGAGGGGAAGGGAGATAGGCAGAGAGGGAGAGAGACATCCATATATGGTTGCCTTTCACCTCCCTCCAGCCACGGACCTGGCTGGAGACCTGGCTGCAACCTGATTATGTGCCCGGCTGGGAATCCAACCAGCAACTTTTGGGTTCACAGGCTGATGCCTTATCCCCTGTGTCACCAACCAGGACTTCGGCAATTTTATAGCAAAAGTTAATGCAAGTGCAAACATGAGTTAACTTGGTATCTGGCAGCAACGTTTGGGATTGAAAACATGAGGTTTTATATGACTGGTCCATAATGTGTTAATATTGAAGAAAGGGGTTAGTTTCACATATCTACCTATATTTTCTTTTTGGTTAGATTTGTTTGTTTGTTGGTTTTTAAAGAAGTAAATTTTTAAAAATTCAACATTGAAAACAATGATTAACTAGTAAATTATTATTTTATTTTAGGTTCTGTTTACAGAGGAGGATGTGAAATTCTACCTTGCAGAACTAGCCCTTGCTTTGGATCATCTGCACCGATTAGGAATTGTGTATAGAGACCTGAAGCCTGAAAAGTACAGTTATATTCTTTTTATATATCCCTAGTACCAGTGTTATATAAATATTTTTAAATGAAGTCTTTTATTTTAAAGATTATATAAAAATATATATGAATTTTACAATATATGAAATTTATAAAAATATTGATAAAATACCATTGATTTTAAATTAATCATTTAATTTATGTTTAATATTTCAAATAAATATTAACCTATTTTGTTTGTGATAATTTTTATGTAGTATTTGATATAAACCACTTTATTCCATCTGTTGAATGTGAATTTTGATTTACAGCATTTTGCTTGATGAAATAGGACATATCAAGTTAACAGGTATGCAAATTTTCTTTTCTACCCTAAGCTTGTTTTATATTTTTCATTATTTTAGTATATATTTATCTAAGCCTGTTTTTTCCCTTATTTTTGATTATCTCTTTTGTAAACTAAAGTTTAGTTAAAGGGTAGATAAGATAGTTTTCAGTATATTCTAATTATAATACCAAAAATTATACAGTAGAGTTGCTATCCTAATTCAGAAATGGCATTTGGATTTCTAAGTAAAAAAAATGTTTGAAATGCAGTGGATTATAGACTTTTAAACCAAGTGTTTATAGTCAAAGGTTTGTTTTCTTGTTTATCACAAAATCATTTTATTTTACTTTATTTTTAATAAAGGGTTAATGAGGGTTTGTGTATTGTGCTAATCCTCACAGGCTTCTTAGGCATAATGCATCATTATTATATAATTTAAATTTTTTTTTGAAATAATTATAGATTTACAATAAGTTGCAAAAATAGCATTGACAGGTCCTGTGTACCCATCACCCAGTATCCCTCAGTGGGTGACATCTGACAAAGCTGCACTGCATTATCAAACCTAGAACAATGATACAAGTAGCTGGATTATACACTTTACTTGAATTTTCATAGTTTTGTATACATTTATTTTTTGTTTGTCTTTGTATATAATTGATACTGTATCATATAAATAGATTTGAATACCACCAACACAATTAATATGTAAAACTGCCTAACAAGCCCAAAAGAACTCTCTTGTACTGTCCATTTATTGTCACTCACTGCCTACCTTTTCCCTAATTCCTGGCAGCCATTTATTGGTTCCACACTTCTTAATTTTGTTATTTTGAGAAGATGATATAAAGAGAATCAATCATACAGTCACACATCTGGACATTTGTCCTTGAGAAATACAGTCTTAAGTGCACACAAAAACTTATACATGACTTTTCATAGCGGCTCTATTGGCAAAAGCCCATGACTGGAAATGTCCTAAATACCCTTTCAAGAGTGAATGAATGAGCAAACTGTGGTACTTTCGTGCAATAGAATACTACTACCTCGCTGTAAAAAGGAAAGAATTCTTGATTGCCCAACTTGGATGAACTCAGGGCATTTTGCTGACTGAGCCAATCATAAAAGATTACTTATGTTTTAAATAGACAGTAAATTATGTATTTAATTAGCAGAATGTTAAAACAGATAAGATTAAGATGTGGTTTTACAGAGAATTTTGGACAGGTTCACTCTAAAGGTAAGTTGCTCTAAAATTCCTATGGTTACTGCTTCACTGTGAAGTATGAAGCTGTTAACTTGAAAAGTCAAGCAAATGTGACAAAGTTTAAATAAGGTTTAGTGAGTCTTACTGATTCATAGCCTCCTTCTGTTACTCATATCTAAAAGAAGGAAAATAGATTTAAAAGAATTGAAAGGAAAAAATAGGAAAAGATTAGAGTTTTAACATTGTTATATAATATGTAACTTTTATAGTTATTGAACTTTAGATGCAAGACAAATTAGAATTTAATGTTTTTCTTTCTTTCTTTCTTTTTCTATTTTTTTTCTTTTTACTAAATTATACCTGTTTGTCAGGTATGAGGAAGGAAGGTGGAAAAAGAATAGAATAACATATCTGTATCTGTCTTCTACAGTAAGGTTAAATCCAGTGAATTTCTGCTTTTACAGTTTTTGAACTTAAACTACATGAGGAGGAAAGAGTAGTTAAAATCAGTGTTAACACTTTAATTACAACTTTTGGCTAATTGAGACAATTATGAAAATTAATAAAAAATGTCCACAACTACTAACTAATCATAACGAATGCCTCAGTGTATTATAAAGCAGTGTGATTTTGTACGGTATTTTTAAAAGATCTCTCGGGATGTATATATCCCCCCTGTATTGAAAGGGTAACTTACAAGCAAAGTACACAGGGCTTCTAACAGGAGGAATGGCAGCGGACAATAGAAAGATGCTTCGGTAAGAGTTTGCTTTGACTGACCTTGATTTACCTCAGAGTGAGATTATGATTGTATAGCAGAATATCAGTAGAATGAGAGTGTATACACCCAGAATAGGTGCTATTATATTATTCATATTTTCTTTATGTCCTAATCTGTTTTGTAATACCCACCAATAGTTTATATAAAAATTAACTTAATATAACTTCCCTAGTTTATAAAAAATTTATTCATAATTTGCCATTAAAATTATATATTGAATACACAATTTTCACTTTCTGTGGTTGCAGTTGTATGTTTTCTGAGAGACATAATTCAGAGGTAATTTCTATGAAGAGAGGAAATAAATATATACAGTGTCAGAAATTTAAATCACACTTTATTTGAGCTAAATATTTAAGAGAAAAAGTATATATAAGAAAATAATTTTAAGTAATTTTATGGTTATCTGCAAATTAGTCACTGAGATTACTTTTGGTAATAGTGAACACTCATTAAGTTTTGTGTTCTGGGCATGCTTTTAAATTTTTAAAGTTTCATAAAAGAGCATTTACAGTTACACAAATATATTGCCCCCAACCCCCAAAAACCTTTACATAGCTAATTTCTATGTTTTTTAAAAAATTTCAAATTAATGACTTGGAAAAACCACTGATTAATGTATTTTAATTGAATGCATATCTTTTTAAATCCTGTAGCTAATCCTTAATAATGAAAAATAAATGTTCAATTCATTGCTGAGCAAATTCTAGTGTTACACATCAGTTTTGTCAGAAATAGTATAGCAAAGGACCTCTATGGAATGTCATAAATCTCTGGAAAGTAATTCCCTTTCTTCTTGTCACTGGAATGCCCAAAGATGCCAGTGTTCTTCTCTACAAGGTTGTTATATTCAGCTGAACTGACCTTGAAGAATAGGTTTTATTATATTTACTTTTGAAATAGGATGTGCAGAGTTTAAAGGTCTCAAAGCATAGAGAAAGAACATAGTAGGACATTGAAAAGATTTTTAAAAATATGCTGAAAATCATAATACCTTATTATATAAGGCTAAGTGATTTTTAAATTAAAATATTGAGCATGATGAGAAAGTCAGTTTTTAAGGGCTCTAAAATGATTAATTTTGCTATTTTATTTAAAAAAACAATATAGGGCTTATAGTTTTCTTCATTTCTAGAATTAAGGTATAATTATGTAGAGTAAAGCTTATCCTTTGGACCCTTATGGTCATAGAATTATTCTGTATCTTGACAACATTGTTGTTAATACGTGGCTGTGCCAAAGGTCGCAGGTTCGATTCCTCAGCCAGGGCACATAACAAGGTTGCAAACCAGGTCTCCAGTCAGGTCTGTGGCTGGAGGCAGGTGAAAAGCAACCATACATGGATGTCTGTCTCCCTCTCTGCCTCTCTCCCTTCCTCTCTTCCTAAAAATAATAAATAACATCTTTCGAAAAAGCATGTGGTTGTGATATTGTAATATACATTTTGTAAGATGTTACTGTGAGGAAAACTGGACGAAGGGTAAACAACATTTGTGTAGTACTTTATATAACTGCAGTAAATTTTTAGTAGTTTGAAAATACAAAGTTTCATTTAAGAACTTGCAAGCTGGGACATGTGCATACAGTCTTAAAACCACCACCAACATCAAGATATAAAAGAGTTCTATCACACCTCACCCCACCTCAGATTTCCCCATTGTAAGTCAGTCTTCCCTTTGCCCATGGACAACCACCGGTCTGCTTTCTGGCCCTGTGGTCCTGCTTTTTCCACATGTAATATAGGCTTACTGTATATATAGACTTTTGAGTGGCTTCATTTACTTAGTATAGTACATTTGAGAGTCATTGATATTGTTCAGTGTATTAATATTTGTTTTTTAATTGTTGAGTCATGTTTTATTTTATAATGATACCATGGTTTATTTATCTAATCTCCAATTAAGGGGCATTTGGGTTGTTTCCTGTTTAATTCAGCAGTGAGGAATAAAGCCACCATAAATATTCAGATACAGGTTTTATGTGAACATAAACTTTTATTTCACTTGAGTAAATACCAAAGGAATGGGATTGCTTGCTCCTGTTCTAAGTGTATGTTTCAATTAATGAGAAAACTCCAGTGTTTTCTAATGTGGAATACCCAATAGCTCCATTTGCTCTGCATCCTCATGACCGTTATTTGTACTGACAGCATTTTTTATTTTAGCCCTACTAATGGGCATGGAGGATAGTATCTCATTGTGGTTCTAATTTGCCTTTCCCTTAATAGCTAATGACATTGGGCATCTTTTCTTGTATTTATTTATCTGGAGAAGTATCTTTCTCCCATTTAAAAAAATGCATTGTTTTCTTATTATTGAATTTTTGAATGTTTTAATATACTCTGAATACAAATCCTTTATCATATATGTGATTTACAAATATTTTCTTTTGAACTATAGCCTCTTTTTCATTTTCTCAATAGTATCTTTTGAGAAGCAGTTTTTAAAAAGATTTTATTTATTCTTTTTATAGAGAGGGAAAGGGAGAGAGGTACAGACACAGAGACACATCAATGAATGGTTGCCTTTCACCTGCCTCCAGCTACGGACCTGGCTGGAGACCTGGCTTGCAACCTACTTATGTGCCCTGGCTGGAGAATTGAACCAGTGACCTTTGGGTTTGCAGGCCGGCACCTTATCCACTGTGCCACCAGCCAGGGCTGAGAAACAGTTTTTGATTTTGATAAAGTTTAGTTCCCAACATTTTTATTATAAGGATTGTACTTTTGATGTTATATCTAATAAATTCTTGCTGAATCCAAAATCACAAGTATAGTCTTTTATATTTCTTTGGCAATTTTACAATTTTAGGTTTTACATTTAGTTCTATGATTCATATTGATTTAATGTTTATTTAGAGTATGAGTATGGATTTTTAATATCAATATCCTATTGTTCTGGTACATTAAAATGACTGACCTTTTCGTCATGGAATTGCTTTTAGACCTTTGTCAGAAATCAATTGACAATGTACAGTCAGTTCTATTATAATGCAGTACATTTTATCTTAAAAATCATTGCACTATGCAGTATTGCATAATACAAAGCATAGGACTTATGGCAGATACGGTTTAGGAGTGTAGCAGTGACCATACAACCAATGGCACATTAGAGCAAGATGGGATAAAAATGGTATCATTGTTTTACATGTTCTAAATTATTAAGCATATATAAATGCTACAATAAATGTGGTACCTTACCTTGAAAAAATGTTTAATTTGCTTGTAGAATTAGTGTCAGAAAGGTTGCAGTTTTTAAGTTACTGAGAAGTAGTAGTGGAAGGTAGATAATTTGAAATTGGAAGGAAAATATTAACACTACAGGTGGACAAGAGTAGCTTGTAACACACATGATGTGCTGAAATCGTTGGAAGATGTTTGAAATGTGTGCATGTACGTGTTTCTATTTGGCTTGGTTCAGCTGGATGCAGTTTTTTGCTTTCTCGTCTAGTACTTCTTGCAGATGAATTGAACATAACCCAACATGAAATTTGATATTCAAATTCATATTATCCTCAAGTTGCTTCCTAATGTATCAGTTGCATTGGGAAAATTTGTATTTTCAAAACAAACATTATAGCAAAACTGACTGTCTGTGTCAGTCTATTCTTGGAGACTGTCCTGTTCATTTATTTGTATGCATATGTCTAGCTTTTGTTTAATACCACATTGTCTTGATTTCTGTAGATTTATAATAAGTATTGAAGTCAGATAGTATAAGTCCTTCAATCGTTGTCTTCTTTTTCAAACATGTTTTGGTTATTCTATTGCTTTTATCTTTTCATATAAATTTTATTTGTTTCAGCTTATTGATTTCTACAAAAATATCTTGCTGGGAGTTATATTAAAGTCTAATTAAGTTTTTAGATCAGTTTTGGGGGAATTAACATCTTTAACCACACCAAATTTTCCAAACCATACACATAGAATATCTCTCCATTCACCTATATCTGTGAGTTCTTTCATCATTGTTCTTAGTTTTCAGCATACAGGTCTTGCATATACTTTGTATACTTGTACCTATGGCTTTCAAGAGTAGTTTTGGTGTTATTATAAATGGTACTTTAAAAATTTCAACCTCCAAATTTTCATTGCTACTATGTAGAAATAAGATTAATTTCATATATTGATACCTTTAGCATTTTGAAGGCCTTAAAAAAGGGAAACTCACCAAGGCTAAAGCAAAATAAACCTTTTTCCAATATTTTGGTAAGTGTAAGTTACTACCTCTTTTTTGTGTTAGTCCATTTTAAAAACTTAGACCACTACAACAGCTTTGATATAATTATTGTCTCAAAATTGTTGAATGATATTGTAGTATAGACATGAAAGCATATTTGATATGAGATTTAATTGAGAAATCTTTAAATGCTCTTAAAGAGTATCATTATTAAATACAGGCTATTTTCTATTATTGGTATCACAGCTTTCTTAACAGTAATTGTAGACTATCCATGCATAATGTTAAGGTTTAAATAGATAATTTTGTTTCTCTTGGTATTTTCTATTTTATGAAAAGTTCAGATATATTTTTATGTAACATTGTTATTATAGATTTTGGACTCAGCAAGGAATCTGTAGATCAAGAAAAGAAAGCCTACTCATTTTGTGGTACAGTGGAGTATATGGCTCCTGAAGTAGTAAATAGGAGAGGTCATTCCCAGAGTGCTGATTGGTGGTCATATGGTGTACTTATGGTAAGTAGTGTTATTTTAAAATTATGCTAATAGGAAATTAATAATATTTAGAAATTTAATTTAAATTTTGGGAGGTGTCAGGTGAGAATAGGGTTTTAATAATTCCGGATTATTATTTAAAAACTTGTGTTTGACTAGCTGTTTACAAGAATTAGGATTTTGGTGTTCTCACTTCTTTTAAAGTTACTAAATGAACAGGTAAGTGGCAGCATCCTTTTGAAACCATAAATTTCCTAGAAGAAAACATAGGCAGTAAACTCTGATGTTGGTCTTAGCAATATTTTTTTTTTTTGATATGCCTTCCAAGCAAGGGAAACAAAAGCAAAAATAATCAAATGAGGTTACACACCAAGGGAAACCATCAACAGATGAAAAGACCACTAAATGGGAGGAGATATTTGTAAATGATGTATATAATAAGGGGTTTATATCCAAAATATATAAAGAATGCATACATAGCGACATTAAAAAACCAATCTGATTAAAAGATGGGCAGAGAAACTAAGTAGGTATGTCTCTAAAGAAGATATGCAGGTCCTAACAGATGCATGACAATGTTCTCAACATCACTAGCCATCAGAGAGATGCAAATCAAAACCATAATGAGATATCATCTCACACCTGTCAGAGTGGCCATCATCAGAAACTCAACAAATAACAAGTGTTGGAGAGGTTGTATATAAAAGGGAACCCTCCTGTGCTGTTGGTGGGATTTTAAGTTCGTGCAGCCACTGTGGAAAACAGTATGAAGTTACCTTAAAAAATTAAAAATGGGAAAAAATGAAAACGGATGTGCCATATGACCCAGCAATTTCATTTCTGGGTATTTAGCCAAAGAAAATGAAAACACTAGTTTGAAAAGATATATGCCCCCTTGTGTTCATCTCATTATTATTCACAATAGCCAACATATGGAAGCAACTTAGGTGTCCATTGACAGATGAATGCATAAAAACAATGTGGTACATTTTCTCAATGGAATGTTACTCAGCCATAAATAAGAATGAAATCTTGCCATTTGTGACAATATGGATGGATCTAGAGGGCATGAGGCTAAGTGAAATAAGTCAGATAAAGACAAAATTGAAATGATTTCATTTATACATGGAATCCAAACAAATAATAAAAACAAAACAGAAACAGACTCACAGATACAGAGAATAAATTGATGGATTGATGGTTGCCTCAAGGGAAGTTGCTATGGGAATGGGTGAAAAGGGTAAAGGGGATTAAGAGGTACAAACTTTTAGTTATACAGTAAGTCACAAGTGTGTTACAGCATGTACAGGATTGGAAGTACAGTCAATAATAGAATAATTTTGTACAATGACAGATGGCTACTTGTAAGGTACATAAATGCTTTATTAGTATGTGCTAACCCCTGAAGTTAATTTAATACTATATTTCAACTATAATAAAAATAGATATATGTTTCCAGGTTTTAGTAGTATTTTAATTAGTTATCATAGAGTTTAACACCTTATATCATGTATTGCCTTATTATTAAATTATTTCCAACATGTTCCTCGTAAGATTTGAAACTCCTTGAGGAGAGCAGTCATGTGTTGTACTGTTCTTTGTCTCCCTCAGTACCTACTGTAGTTGGCATATTGACTAATTTGGTATAAGATTATGCATATAAATTGCAGTGCTAATTAGGATGAGAAATGAATAGCTATTGAATTAGACACGGTTTGATTTTGAAGCCTGATAATCCATTTTGCCTATTTATGACTGCATGACACGTAATATGACACATCAGTATATTGAGTGCCTTTTCTAAGACTGGCATTTGAGGAAGGCAGTGGGGTGGGAACTGACTGAAAGTACATACACTATTTGGTATTTTCCATGGCCTAAGAAGTCATGTAGTCTGGCTGAGGAATCAGTTGGGATAGCGAAGTAAGCTGACTGGAAGTATCTTAGAAATTCAGACTAGAATTAATATAAGTTGATGTGTGAAAAGTGGGGGAAAGAACTTGAATTAAGCCCTGAAAGATGGATAAAATTTAAATAGCTACCTGTCAAGGAGGATAATATCGTGATCATATTAGTGAGGACCTGGAGAATAAGTTGACTGGAATAGTAGTGAAGAATGAGGGTGATGGTAGAGAAAATGTGGCCATAAGTCTTAAGCATGCAGTTTTCTGGGTAGCAGGAAACTTTTGAACATTCTTAAACAGGATAGTAATTATAGGAAAAATGTATTTTAGGAAGATTAGCCTTTACAAAAGTATATAAATGTATTCTAAATGGAGGAAACTAGAAGTAGAAAGATCAACAAGTTCTCCTTACAAAACAGTTGTAGAGTATAAACAAGGAAATCTTTAAGATATATCATAGGTTTGGGGGCGGGAGACTGGAGCTTGAGAGAGATGATTCCCCTACATCATAATTCCCTTCTTTTTTCTTGTTCTTTGACTCTCTCAGCTCATCAGTGTCCAGTTAAGAACTGGGGCGTGAGAGAGATTGAGGCTGGATCAGATTGGAGAGTCATCAGGTTATAGGGAAGAGTTGAATGGATAAGCTCATAATAAGGTTATGAGTTCATAAATGAACAGAGGACTGAGGCCAAACCCATTGTTGAAGCAAAGTTTAAGATTTTACTATTAAGGATATAAAACCATTTTAATATAGTATGATGATCATTTTTAGACCTAGTCTTTTTATACCATTAATTTCTAGTTATTTGCATTGCAATGAAATCTTTTAGGGAAAATATTTTCCTTATAATGTGTACAACTGTCTCAACTTTTTTCTTCTTAAAGAATTGGTAAATATGTGTGTGTAGCTTCTCCTTTTTGGTTCCTGTTTTTAGAGGAGTGAGGGGAATGAGAATGGTTAAATCTTTCTTGATAATCAATTTGAAATGGTTAAATGCTTATTTTTCACTTTCCTTTGTCAGTTAAATTATTTGCTTTAAAAGCATATCTTTGAAAATAAAATTCCTTGTGTCTGTTTCCAAATTTCTTTGGTAACAATAAATAGATTCTGTATAATTTGATGATCATGTCTTACAAGTCTCAATGTTTTTCCTAAAGTATTTCATTGTATATTATAAGTTGTCTTAAATTGATTGTGTTATTTTTTGTTTGTTTTAGTTTGAAATGCTTACTGGTACACTGCCATTTCAAGGTAAAGACAGAAATGAGACCATGAATATGATATTAAAGTAAGTGTAAACACTTTTTTCTTTTGGGAAATATTTTTTGCTTTCAGGCTTGAGAAATTAGTTGTGGGTTTAAATTGACACAAAAGAACATTTTCACACTGTCTTATTTTCTTCTCCTGTCATATGGGGGATGTTATTTACCACTGTGAAAGCATTCTTTAAAGTTCTTTTTGATATTTGTAAATTTACAGGTATAGTTAGACTTACCTGGAATTTCCTAAAATCATCTTTTCCAGAGCAAAACTTGGAATGCCTCAGTTTCTTAGTGCAGAAGCGCAAAGTCTTCTAAGGATGTTATTCAAAAGGAATCCAGCAAATAGACTGGGTATTGTTTATTTTCTTAGCTTTTGTAATAGTACACTGCATGCTTTGGGAGGATAATTATAACTTTATCTATTCTGGCTTAAGTTCTTCACTGCTGCTATACATTTCTACCTAGAACTTTGTATTTTGTACATGCAAAGATTCCAGTAAATTCTGTTATTTCTATGATTAAAACAATGAGTGTTCTAGCTATTCAGTATTTCTGTTTAATATTCATCATTATGCATATCATGTGGATTTCCTCTTTTGAAATAATTCGCATAACTGTATAGGTAATCCTTTTAGATATTTGAAGACAACTATTTTCTCCTCCCAGTGCTCTTCAAGGTAAATACTGTATTTTCATAACTGCTTATTATTTGGCCACTTTCAGGTAATCCTATTATCTATCCTATTAATGTCCTAATGTTACAATTTCAGTCACTTTATTATGCTGTACTTTTAAATTTGGAGTATAAATATGAGCTCATAAGTTCATTATAAGAAAAGAACATTTACTTAAATTTAATATTATATTAAGCACTATTTTCATTTGCTTTGGAAGGTATTTGTAGTATAGTATTTCATGGTATTCTATGTGGTTAATATGTATATCATTTATTTTTCATATTAAATTGAAAGAACCAATGAATAAAATATCAGATGAGAAATCATAAGCCTTTCAGTACAAGGAATCTATAAACAAATGTGTAGTCCTCTATAGATAACAGCCTGAAAGATTTAAGAAAGTCACACTGGTAAAAATATCTTTCTGTTTTCATAGGCTCAGAAGGAGTTGAGGAAATCAAAAGACACCATTTTTTTGCAAATATTGACTGGAATGTAAGTTCAATAGAAAGTTTCTTATTGTGTAACTTTAATATGATTCAAAGCTGAAGAGTAAATGGTAATATATGGACTTTGCTGATAAACTAAATTCATTTGTATTACTAGTATGTGATTTTTTTAATTGGGGTAACATTGGTTAATAACATATTTCAGGTATCCAACATTATAATTTGATGTCTGTATCCACTATAGTTTGCTGACCATCAAAAGTGGTTTTCATCCATTACTGTATATGTGACCCTCTTTACCCTTTCACCCTCGCCTCACTTTCCTTCCCCTCTTGTAATCGTCAATCTGTTGTCTATATTTATGAGCTTGTTGTTTTCTTTTGTTTGTTCATTTGTTTCCTTTTTGGTTTTATATTTCACATGAGTGAAATCATATGGTTTTGTCCTTTCACACCTGACTTATTTCATTTAGTATAACACTCTCAAGATCCATCTCTATTGTTGCAAATTCATCCACACACCTTCTGGTTCAAGGTAACTGCCGTGATATGCTACACATATAAATAAAAATAACTTGAACCAGTAAATGTGTGGATGATATTTAGTAAATTTTTGTTTCTCATTTGTTTTACCTGTTAAGTGCGGTTAATATTCTCCCCTGATATAGGTTGGAGAATGTGGAGGAAGAAGAGAAAGGGGAAAATGGATGAATGATAGGGCAGATTACTATAGAAAATGAGCACTAAAAAATCTAAGATGTTACTTAGTTTCATGTGATTCTTTGTCATGTATTAGAACAACTTAAATTTTTTAAGGAGTGAATATCTTGGTATAGCTATTTCACTAAATTTTGAGGGGATGTGAGAACAGAAACATGAAATTCTGGTGTCTTGTATGTATGTATGAAGGTACATATTAAGTTACAACTCCTAGGCAGGCTAGTGAGCTTTTGTTAGAGAAACCCATTTTTGTTGTCTGTTTTGCAACACAGCTTTAAGTATTCTTTGTACTATCAATCATCATAGGTAAGTGTCTTTGATTCTCTAGTTCTGGTATTGGTATTTAACATTTTTTTAAAAGAAAATGTCTCTTGAATTCTAGGGCAGAGGTTGAGAGCCACCACTCACTGATCAAATCACATCCTAAAATCTGGCTGTAGGGAGCTGAGTCACTTAGGTGATTTGATGTTTCACCAAAAAACTTCACTAGATGTGATGCATGAGTGGGTGCAGTGTCAATGATGAAGCTACCAATCACCAGTTGCCCATAGCTGCAGCCTTCTGAATCATCTGAACTGTTTCCATGGAGGAGTGTTCAAGCTTAATGCAAAATTGGATGCAGATTCGTTGCTCTACTCAGTCATTTTGAATGTGAGGGCCACACAGTACACATGCTCATCAATGGCATCTACCTCCTCCACTGACTAGTACAGTGAAGGTGTCATTGTTCACACATGCGCATTCCAGTCCACTCTCCTTGGCTGCCAGGTTACATCAATGTCAAATGAACCATTCTCATTATGTTAACAATGGCTGGACTTCTTCTAGACAGACCTTGTATATAGTTATTGCAGTTAGTCTAATTATTAATTTTGAAATCCTTGAGTATTGTTAGTTGTTTCTCCATGGTAACATTGTGGCATATTCTGTATGATCATTTTACTAGCAAACATTCAAAAAAGTTTTTGATATCCAAAACCCAATACCGTTATTCTTTGTATATGCAATGTGTGGCATCAGTATTTGTTTTTGGTGTCACTTGACTCTGTACAGTATCTCTCAAATTTTTAGTATTTGGTTAACAGGTATCTGAATCTTACTGAAATTTCATTTATAGAATTGTGATTTTTCTGTTAAGGATTGTTAGTATATTTTCTACTTTCCCTGCAAAGTATAATAATTTTAAGTGTTAATATGTTTTTGTGTTACTCTGTTGCTTCTAGAAATTATATAAGAGAGAAGTTCAGCCTCCTTTCAAACCTGCTTCTGGAAAACCAGATGATACTTTCTGTTTTGATCCAGAATTTACTGCAAAAACACCTAAAGGTAATGCATGTTTATGTGTAAACACCAGGGCTTTTTATTCAAGTAGTTGGTTTATAACAAGTAAACTAGCTTCTTAAGTAAAAACTAAAAGAATTATATATTTTATAAAGTTAGTTTGTTCTTTATGGAAATGTGGATTCTACATACAGTTTTGCTTGGGCAACTTTCAAGTACAGGCTTTAAATGGGAAATATTTGTCAGAGAAGCAGGGACTAGATTAAAGAGTAAAATATTTTTTTTGTTTTGTTTTAAAAGTCTTTTGACATGCTGATTAGTGTATTAGATGGTAGGGGATAGGAGGCAAGACATGAGATACATTATTCTACTCTCACAGGTTAGAATTTAATGAGGTTTACATTTAGTAGAATCTGTTTCATACACTAACTCAACAAACACTGAATATCTACAATGTATACTCACCAGTGAGGATGCAGTGAACAGAACAAACGAAAATTTCAGTCTGCGTGGAATATGCATAGTAGTTTGGAGAGGCAGATAATATACAATAAATCAAATAATATATTATCTCTGATGGTAACATTTAATGCTTTCATTTATAGTCAAAGGAATGCTGACATTTTATATCATATAAATCTTTGTAATTCTAATTAAATGTAATTATTTAAACATTAGATTCTCCTGGTTTGCCAGCCAGTGCTAATGCTCATCAGCTCTTCAAAGGATTCAGCTTTGTTGCAACTTCTATTGCAGAAGAACATAAAATTACTCCTATCACAAGTGCAAATGTATTACCAGTTGTTCAGGTAAATTCCACTTTATCAGATTATTCATTTAGGGATAATTATTTCTTTCAGTTGTTTTATATGGATTTATAATAATTTAAATTGATTTTAACTTCACTTATTTCTATTTACAAGGTGAGAGGGGACTCCCCTCCAAAACAGAGTTTACTTATAAGAAGTTGTGTATTTATTCATACATGTTTAAACTTCAGTCACCTTCAAAATACTCTGTTTGATGCAGTACACCTATGGAGATATATTTTCCACTGCTCAAAATGGTTTATAAACTCATCAATTTTGCTGCCTTGTAGTGCGTCTACCTTTTTGTTTGTTTCACCTCTTCCACATCAGCAAAACGTTTCACCTTGAGGACTTTTTACATCCATAGAAACAACAACAAAAAGTTACTTGGGGTGAGATCAGGTGACTAGAGAGGATGGGTCACAGGGGTCATGCTGTTTTTGGTCAAAGATTGCTGAATGCTCAGTGTGGTGTGGGCAGGTGTACTTGTAAATCACCAATCATGAAATGGGCAAATGCATTGAAAGAGTCTTTGAAAAAATTCACTGAAGCTGAACACAGCCTGTCACAACAATGCCAGCTGGTACATTGACACAGATGGGCTCCTAGAATACTCACCTAGTGGGGGAAGCCTGTACCAGAAGAGACCTGCCCTCCAGAAGACAATTACAGTTTTTGGAGGGTTCCCCCTCATATAATAATGAATTGAATATGCTTCCATATGTTGTGAAATAAGACATACAGTAGTAATCTTTAATTATATTTATGTATTCTTTTTTGACAAGAAAATGTAATGGTGGTATATAAGCTATTTGATACGTTGTGTTGGCTTTGTGTATCTAGAAAGCCTACAACTTAGGATCAGCTCAGATCTGGTTAAGCCATTTATATATCCCTTAGAACTTTTCTAGAATGGATTATTCATGATTTTTTAAAGATTTAAGATGTCTGCAGCATGGGGCAAAAGTAGGTTTACAGTTGTAGGTACATGAAATACAGTGTATTCTTGTATTATTATTTATTATTATATTATTTTCCATATGAACTACTGTAACCCTATTTGTGTCCCACCCTGTACAAATTAGGATAACAGGTAAAAATGTGAAAATATTTAATTATTGTTAGTATTTTACTTTGAAAAAACAGATAAATGGAAATGCTGCACAATTTGATGAAGTATATGAGTTGAAAGAAGATATAGGTGTTGGCTCATATTCTGTTTGCAAGCGATGTGTACACACAGTTACCAACATGGAATTTGCAGTGAAGGTATGGTCTTTGAAAATAACTTTTTTTTGTCTTAGGTATGTAAGTTAAATGACAGCAGAGCTAGTGAAGAATTGCAAAGATAAGATAATGAGGAAGAACCATTAAGACTTAATATTTTCATTTTGAATTTCTTTCTAAGACTTTAATTTGGGGAAATAATGTTGCATGAATGTCTTGACTCTAAATAGTTTTAAAGTAGTATGTTAAGTTTGAGTAATTATGAAAATCACTATTACATTTGGATCGCATTATGAGTTAGTGTAGTTTCAATTATATAGAATATAATGTTAAAGAAAGTGGTCTTTTTATTATTGTTTTAGTTATAAGACATTTTAAAATGTTAAAATAATATGAGATAAGCATCACTATTGAGTTTTAAGTGTTTGCTTAAAAAAATGTAACAAAAGTGAAAGTACATCATTAATATTTAAGCAAAGAAAACAGTTTCTTTTCACCTGAGAGTTTTCTTCTTATTTCTTAGATCATTGACAAAAATAAGCGAGATCCCTCGGAAGAAATTGAAATTTTGATGCGCTATGGGCAACACCCCAACATCATCACTTTAAAGGATGTAAGTATTTAAAATCTAAGCTAATTCAAGAGCTAAGGGAATGAAGTTATGACTTGGCACTTTATTTTCTTTTTGAAACTTTTCATGTTTATAGACTACTTAATGTCATGCAACAAAATTTCAAAATTCCTAAATTTGCTACTTTAATCCCTCCCCTCCATGATTCTGTTTTCCTATCCTTTTTATAGAACTTCAGAAAGGAACTATGGTTGTTGGTAAATGAGAGTCCTGATTACACGAGTATATTTTGGCTAGTTAACTATACTGTATAGTTAACATTATAACCAGCATCATGTATTAATCTGTGGTACTATAAATATAGACATTGGCAACCTACCAACCAAATTCTAAATTTTCCTTTCTTGAATGTACAGAAATGGGCTGTTGCATTATGGATTGTTTTTTGTCCTAAAGGATCTTATTATTTTTATTTTATTTTTTACAATTTTATCTTTATTTCATTTTTTCCATTACCATTTAATCTTGTTACATCCCCTCCCCCTAGCAATCACCATGCTGTTGTCCATGTCCACGAGTCCTTTTTCTTTTTTGCTCAATCCCTCCACTCCCTCCTCTGTAGTTTTGTAAAATGAACATATAACTCCTGTTACTAGGTCTTCCTGAGCCTTTAGGGGGGCAGCTGATATAACACGGGCAGTGCTAATTATTATTCTTTTTTATTTTTTCCATTATTTTTATAGTACTTTTCCATTACCATTTACCCCTGTGTATCCTTTTCTACCTCCATGGTCTCCCTACACCCAGTCACCACAGTGTTGTCTGTATCCATGAGTTTTTTCTTTCTTTTTGGCTTGATTCCTCTTCCTGCTCTATCCTCAGAGCTGTCATCCTGGTGCACATTTTGGTGGGAAGTGCTTCTTTTTTGTGTGTCAACAAACTAAAGTCCTAGATACACTTTATTGCATTTTGAAGTGAGATTCAGTGAACTTGAATTTGGTGGAAAATGTTCTAAGGAAGAAAATTTAGCCTACTGCTTTGGATATATCAATAAACGTGAAGCATTTTAAAAGTCAAGATGGTGGTAAATATACATAGATGATAGTCTGGACATTCCTGAGAAACAAGTATTGCTAGGGCCTGAAATGTTACCTGAGAGGCAGAAGGATGAAAAGAATGTCTACATGCAATCATTTCCCCCCAGACGAGCCTCATGCCCAGGTAAATACAGAGCTCCCTGAGGGCGGGAACCAGGGAAAGCACCGGTTCATGTCTCCATGCTGAGGATGTGTTCAGTCATGTCCTGAACGCTGTCTCCAATCCCCACTGTCTACATAGCCAACTGGGCTGGCCTTTCCATAGAGAGGCCCTGAAGTCTCAAATGATAAGAAAAATTAAGTTATGTGTGCCTTCTGTTATGTTTGTGTATCTTACTGGTTTTGACAATAAAAATCGGCTGCTTTCAAAAAACAGTTGTTGTTGAATGCTGACTTTTCACATAAAAAAATAATGCTCTTTTCTCTTTAGAGAAGGCTGGCACATCAGCCATCACCATGATCGGTTTGTTTTGGATAATATGAGATACCTTTTGACTAGTAATCTTTAAATAGTAGTTTGCATCTATGTATCTGTCTATCTGTCTATCCTCTGTCTATCTCAGAAGCCTTGAGTGAAAGTGTACACCTATTTTTCCTGTTTATTCTCCTTGATATAGTATTTGAATTCAACAAACATTTAAGGCACCATGTCAGATAATAAACCATGCGGAGGATATTAAAAAACTAATAATATATTACTGCTAGAAGTAAGCATGCTATTAGTAGGGAAGAGAATTATCTATAATACAGTTCAAAATGAGATAGATGCCATTTGAGAGGCAGAGAGTTCTGTTTTTCAATTTTTATCCTTTGATGAAATATAATGTACAAGCTGAAAAGTTAATAGAATTATATGTATAGCATGATCTCGCAGGACTGTACAAGAGGTTGTTTAGCCAATTTAATGTTCAATGCAGCCTGTACTGTATTAACAATACAGGAAAAATGTCTTTTTTTAACATTAGAGTTCACTAGAAAAGTGAATGTAATTTAAACATTTCTGAATTGTAATGATAAATAATGACATTTTTAAAATTTGTTCTTTTTTAGGTTTATGATGATGGTAGATATGTTTATCTTGTCACGGATTTGATGAAAGGAGGAGAGCTACTGGACCGTATTCTCAAACAAAAATGTTTCTCAGAACGGGAAGCTAGTGATGTGCTGTTTGTGATAACTAAGGCAGTTGACTATCTTCATCGCCAAGGAGTAAGTTGTAGTTATATTCTTCCCTTCAATTCTGGGACTTACATATTCATAAAATTATATATAAGGGATGCCTTATATATGCTTAAAATGAATGACTTTTCCTATAACATATATTTTATAGAAAATGTCCTAATACTACTCCAAGTAGTGAAGGTTATAGATTTAGGAAATTGGAAAATGCTTTATTAATTCTCTTTACTTTGCCTGTTGTCCCTAATTTAACAGCATATTAGTTTTAAAAGTTATTTGAATTATATAAATGTACGTAACCCCGGCTTTGAAGTTATTAAACCTAATCAAATTTTAAAATGAAACATAGAAAGTTATTCAAGGACATGTAAATATTATTCAAGTTATTTTATATATAATAAAGTTCTGGCAATAAGAGGACTATAAATCTTGATCCTTGCCAACCACACCTACAAATGCAGTAAGAAATTTGGATTCTAAACATTTGAGGTATTAATCTAGTAAAATATGTAATAATGGAGTAGGACTGTTATTTTGCTTCTTAACTATTCATAAAAAAGCAAATGTTAGCAAAAAAGTCAACTTTTATTGTATACACCTCTATAAGGAAACAAAGTCACAAATAATTTAAAAATTTTAGTTTGAATCAATTGTTAACAGTGGATCTGGTATGCATGTAAATATGCACAGTAAAATAATGGACAACTCAGAATTGGCATAGTGAAAATTCTACATGGTTCCCTTTTATAAATAAGAAAACTGAACCAATACTCAGTTTTGTGTTTGCTTTAATAGAGTACATTTTTTACTATTACAAAATATGAACTATTTAAAGCTAAAGGACTAGTTCTATTATAGTTTAATTGCTTGACTTTATCAACGCTCTGAAATAAAGGACAACCAGGAATTTTGAGAAGAGGAAAATGATAAACATCTTCTGTCTTTTTTAATTAATGCTTATTTAATTTATTTTTAATAACATTTATTGGGGTGACATTGGTTAACAAGATTATATAGGTTTCAAAGTCCACTTCAGTGCTACATGATCTGTGTATTGCAAGAGGGCCAAATATATGGTGATGGAAGATAAGCTGACTTTGGGTGGAGGGCGCACTAAGCATCTTTATGTTATTATTTTAGAAACCTTCCAGTACTTCTATCAACTAAATAAATTTATGACAGAGATGCATCAAGCATTTATATTCACCAGGCGTTATCAAAAGTATTTCAGATTCAAATATGAATAAGACTAAGTCATTGTCTTTAAAGACCTTTCAGTAGTAATCAGTAGTAAACTGCTGATTAAAGAACGATAGGACTTGAGTAAATGAAGTGGATCATAACCAGTAGGAAAATCATCATATAGAGAATTTCACCACAACTGTGTGCCATATGCACTGCACTTAACCCTAATCTAAAAGTCATTTATACAGCTCCCTATATTCCCTCCTTTCAGTCTGTCTGCATCTGTTTACTCCCCAGTACCTTCAGGTAGTTGATTTTTTAAATTATATTCTGGTTTGATATTTGTTCACTGTGAAAAAGGGCATGTGAAGTAGGGTCTTAGTCCATTGGAACCAGAGTAGAAATGAGACTTGACTTTTGATACTTTGAGATTGGAAGCTGTTAATGAAACTGATGGCTTGAGTAGAAACTGGAGCATCTATCCAATGAGGAGTCTTCCCCCTGCACTTCAGGCTTTCAAGACTGTCAAGGTTGGACAAAGGATCATTGTCAAAATGTTATGATTAAGACAGGGTTTTTCCCCCTCAGAAATATATTAAATTAAAACATCGTATTTCACAGATTTTTATTTAGCTATAGAAATATACTGCTTTTGTCTTTAATGTTGCAGGTTGTTCATCGTGATCTTAAACCCAGTAACATTTTATACATGGATGAATCAGCCAGTGCAGACTCCATCAAGATCTGTGATTTTGGGTTTGCAAAGCAGCTTCGAGGAGAAAATGGACTTCTGCTAACTCCATGCTATACAGCAAACTTTGTAGCACCCGAGGTATTCTTTCAAACTCCAGTTTTTGCTTTTCACTCTTTTTCTTTAGTTGAACGAATTTGATGACAGGTACATTCTATAATAGGCATGTAAGCTGAGTTATCGTGTCCATTCTCTTTAAGTCAGTGCATTTTGATAACCCATAATATAAATATTCAGACTAGGAGCTAGCATCTGAAACCAACTTGAAAGTAATAATCAGACTACTGTATTTTGTTAGGTGATGTACTAGTTTTAGAATATAGCCTTTTAGAGCTGGGAAAGTAGAGATAACTCTACCTTTGACATATGAAATATAAGTGAGGAAACTGAGGCTTAAGGTACCTAAATGACATTGTCAAGACCCAGTATTTACTTAGTTACAAAGCCAGGATAGATTTTCAGATATTTTGGTTTATGCTGAACATGAGGTCATTTATATTGTTTAGCCTTATAACATATTAAGGCAGTGCCATCCCTGATGGTCTTTAGGATATTCCAGTTCCTGGAGAGAACTGTTTCATGGGGGGTTTTATAAACAGTCAATTTTTTCTTGGCAAAAAACATTTATACATAGATTTTGAAGGAAAGAGGAAGGAAAGGTGTGACGGGGGAGGTTTTGATCATGGGGAGTTCTGATAGTACCAACTGTCATAGTATTGAAAGTATGGTTGATAAAAGAATTAATCAAGGATGACATTGATTATGTAGATTCTTTTTAAATTTTGTTTGTAAGTCAGGAAGTGTTCTTACATTATGTGCAATGCTAACTCATATAAATAATTATATGTTCAACACAAGTGAAAATACAAAAATTTTAAATTTCTAAGTCACAGAAGAATAATATAATTTAAGGATGTTCATGTTTTCTGATCTTATTTTTTATATCAAATTTCAGTCCTTATAGGATAATATGGTACATCAGATTAGCATGAGACATTTGTATTTAAATATCAACAAATATGTATTTTAATGTAGCATTAGAAAACTCATATTTCTAATAATGAGAATAGGAATGTAGAAAATAGAACTATAAATTCCTAAAGAAAATTGCCCTAGTTAAAATCTGTTAAATCTTTAAAACATTTATGTTGAGGAAGAAGCATAACACCTACTTTACAGGGTTTTTATGATAAGAGATTTGCCCTATAAGAATTATATACATATCCAGAAAATGTGCTTTACTCTATACTTTAATTAAGTTCATAGAATAATGAATGTACAAATTTTATCAAACTAAACTATAGAAACTATATTTCCCCAATTTCCAATTGGAACGTAGGCATGATCCAAGAAGAGATTATTGTATTTACCTCTGGCTTAAGAAACATAACTTAGGCATTAAAAAATGAGCCTTTCTCAGGCATCTCAATGATTTTATATAGGACAGGAGTACAGAACAGTTGATATTGGGGCTCTTCTGTTAAATATAGTATGTATAGTCATCATAAATATTCTAACATATTTATGCAATGGACATAACAGAAGAATAAAGAATAACCATTTTAATAGCCAAAGTCTTAAGGCTGACTGACTTAATCTTATGGACCTGGACTGCTTGGTATGATGAAAATATCTCATTGGGAAAAGGTTAGGGGTGAATGTGTTCCAAACGAACGTGTCAAAAACAGACATTAAAATGAAAAATATATGGTATGTCTGTGTTTAGATTAATGGTTAGGTAAACATTTTTAGATTAATGGCTAAGTAAACATTTTTGAATGAGTGCAAACCCACAGACTAGAATATAGCCCATTGATGATTTTTATCCTAACAGACTTCCATTGTAGTAAGACACTGTCACCATTGTAACAGTGAAGTTTTTTAGGTGGGCATGTGGATACCACATCTCTGTAACTAGCGCCTGAGCTACCTTTGACTAGCATTTGTATTTTCAAAATGCTTTGACGGGGGATTCAAGGTGGTGGCAGAGAAGGTGGATGTTACACTCACCTTTTCTCAGGACCAAAATGAATTTAAAATTAAAATATAGAGTAATCAGCCTGAATAAGGTATAACCAAGGTTCTACAAAAGAAGTCACATCCAGACTGCTAGGAAAGGCACCTACAGGCAGTGGCTTAGATTCTGGAGGGATATCTCAGCCGTGGGGGATTCCAGCTGAGAAGCATAGGGTCTCAACTCCGAACCTGGCTTCCCAGACCAAAAGCACCAGAGCTACTAAGAAGTGCCCACAGAACATCTGCTGTGAAAACCAGCTGGGATTCTGTCTGCCAGGGAGAGACTGGAATCTGCTAGAGACACAGGTATCCTCTTAAGGGCCAATGCACAAATTCTTGTTTGCTCACTCACCCTGGGCTTCGGCAGGGGGAGGGTGGAGCAGACTAGAGTGGCATGAGGAAAGACTGGGCTTTGTGGCTCTGGGGAGAGAGCTGAAGGTACAGTAACCAGGATCCCTGTGCTGAGTTACTGTCCCTTAAGGTGCCATCTTTCTCGGGTACTAAACCCACATTCTCATGATTTCATTCATCCTACTGCCTTACCTTGTGTCTTTTACAGCTGTATGTTCTTAATATGATAGGGCATTGAGCGCCCTCTAGAGCTCTCCTTTACCCATACAAAATGGGTTTAAGTGTGTGGTAAATATGTAAGCAAGTTTTTCATGGTTGGTCCTAATTACATTAAGCAATCTGATCCATCCTGTGCTCCTTTCCTCGTTAACTAGAATGATAATGGGAACATAAAACACCTATAGCTGACTCAGTGGTTTACCCTGACCTGTCCAACGAGTTCCGGGGCAGTCCCTCAACCTTGGCTGTAAATTGGGACACTTTAAAAATACTCTCCTAATGGAACCGGGGGAAACTTGGTGATGCTTGGAACTGTAAGGGTTGATAAGAAATTAAATAGAGTGGGGAAAGAAACAGGACAGGTTTACGTTTTACTAAAGAATGTCAATGTAGATTTACCATGATTTGAGTGGGTTAGCTGTGCCTCTTTATTTATTAGGGCTTTTAAAGTCCCTACTTGGGTTATTTACATAAGTATTTTGATAGCCTCTTCAGCTTTCGAAGTTTGTACATATGTGTTCTTTTTTCTTTTTAAGATTTTATTCATTATTTTTAGAGAGAAGGGAAGGGATCTGGCTGGAGACCTGGTTTGCAACCTGGTTATCTGCCCTGACTGGGAATCGAACCAGCGACCTTTGGATTCGCAGGCCAGCAACTATCCACCGAGCCACCAGCCAGGGCCATATGTGTGCTCTTAAAAATCCAATTTAACTAGGAAAAAAAAATATATCTTGAATTTTAAGTTAGGTACTCATTATTCATGTCTGGCAATTGTCAAAGCCAAACATTAGTATATTCAGCCTTTAATAAATGAAATGTCCATGCTGGTAGTTATACAGTCCCTACTGTTAATGATTAATAATGTTTCTTATTTGTTCATATGCCTAAAGGCCTTAGCAGTGGGCTTATTTTTCCAAATAAAAAGGCTACATTTCATCTGTTTTCTATAAACTCTATTAACCTTATGGAGAAAACTCACATGAATATATAATAAATATATTATTTTATTTGTATTAACACTAGTGCCAAGAGCAGAAATACCAGCTACTTAAATTATTGTATGAAAAATTAATGAAACCATTCAGAATTTATCAAATGTGTGTCGGTATTCCAAAAATATACTGATCTTTTCAAAATATCTTTGTATATACGATATAAACTCATCTTTCCTTTCACAAGACCATAAATTATCTTTCCATCTCTTATGTAGTAAAGATGCAGTTATCATAGATATTAAAAGCTCAAGCTCCACTACTTACTAATTTCATGGTATTAGGTCAATTACTGAACATTTGCTTCACTTCCCTTGTCTTCAGGATAGAAATAATATCTACTCCACAGAGTCAGTGTCAGGATTAAAAACAGTCCTGTGTGTAGTATACATATATTAAGCTTTCTGTATATATTAATCTTAAATTTTGATACCTGTATTTGTTTTTCCTAATAGGATAAGTGAAAGCTCATTAAGGTCAGGGATCATATTTTACAGAGGTGTTTTTTGCATAATCCAAGTTACTTTATTAATAGCCATTTATTCAATACTTGCTAATAGCAAAAGATTTTTGCTTTTAACATTACATGAATCTATTTTTGAAAAGATTAAAATAATTAAGTTTTTAATTGCCAGCATTTGTGAGATTATTAGAAGCACAACTTTCAAATGAGAAAATGGAATTTATACTGGGTAATGCCATCTAAGTATTTCTTTCTCAGGTTCTTATGCAACAGGGCTACGATGCTGCTTGTGATATCTGGAGTCTGGGTGTCCTTTTCTACACAATGTTGGCTGGGTAAGAAATTTTATATACTCAAAATAATTCACACCATTACTTAAATTTTACCTGTATATTTTCTAAAATGAGAACAGGTGAAATTACCTTTAGGACAACTCTATTAACATTTCAAAATATTATATATTATTTACTTATAAAATTAAAAAAAACATAAAGCAAGGCATTTAATGAGGCAATATTCAGATACATAATTAAAAGAGTTTTCAGTTGAAATTGAATTAATTTTTTTAGTGTTACCTTTTTTATTGAGGTGTAATTGAAATTGAAGTAATTTTTTAATCCATTGCACTAGACTAGGAACCACTTGAAATTGAACTACTTTTTTAAAGTGCTTGAATTCTGGCTTTCCTGGCACTAAAGCTTTAGCAAGATTGAGTTTTATAACAAATCTGTATAGTAACAAAATGCTAAATCACAGAAATATACTTGATTGACTTCTCAAAGGGATAAGAAAAATATTTTTAAAGGTAATAATTGGATTATGTTAATATTGGTAATTTGCAATTGTTTTACTCAGTATTTTTATTTAAAAAGTAGAAATTTATGGCTATAGAAAAAGGCAAAGTTTAACAAAATATAATGCAGAGGATGGAATTTGAAGAATTATAATGCAATTATAATGTATTTATGTTTAACTTTTTAGAAAAGTCATTTAGTATAATTGAAAATGGTGACTAAGTTATTGGCTTGGTGATGGTTACATATGTCAGTGTATTCCACATACTTTTAAGGTGTATTAGTAAACTTTCGCAGAATATTTAGTTATAGCTCAAAGCAAGTGCTAACGTTGGCAAATGAATTATGGGATACCATTTCTGGATTGCCACTTCCCAATGTTTTCTTTATGACTAAACAAAACATGACAGTTAGTGTGTATATATATGTGTTCAGTGTTAAATCAAGTTAATTATTACACGCGGGAATTAAGACATTAACATGCCAATGTATTTTTTAATACTTTTTAACAGTAAATATTTTTGTTCCTGAATTTGAATACCATTTTCAGTGCCATCTGTTGAAATGGTACAAAACTGATCACTTTCCTTTTTCTATAATTAATTTTTAAACTGCTTTACCTTTATACAATGTATTTGTCTTTCTGTCCATGAATATGGATCTACATAATAGTTTTAATGGCATGAAGGGTTTTTTTTTTTGTTATAATGATATATATATTTAACCCATTTTCATGGACATTAAATTATTGTTCATCTCTTCTCACTGGTAATGTTTTTAAAACACTAATGAATAAATTTGAACCAATAGAATAAATGCATTTCTATGGATATAGAAAATTAACAATTTCCTCATAGTAGGTATATGTGTTTTGATAACTTGGGCTTCAGAGAAAACAAAATTATGTGTTTATTCTGGTCTGATTTTAATACTAGCCTATCTGAAAAGCTACATTTATTTTACATTGATCAAAGGCAAAAAAAAAAAAAAAACCCATTGATATAGATAGGATTTCTTATTAAATAATTAGGATTAAGTTCATTGTTTGAAGTTTCAAATTTGATATGTACAGTGAAGGGAAATATTAGATGATATTCTTAATTTACTATAGTAAGTATTTGCATGTACTCTTATATTCACCACTTTTCATTAAATTTAATGTGGATAGTAGGGCCTTATGTTTATCTATATTCTTGATAGTTACACTCCGTTTGCAAACGGCCCCAATGATACTCCTGAGGAGATACTGCTGCGTATAGGCAATGGAAAGTTCTCTTTGAGTGGTGGAAACTGGGACAGCATTTCAGATGGAGCAAAGGTATAAATTATAAATATGCTTGGTGGTGGTGCATTAATGTTAAATTGCTGAAAATTTTAAGTTATAGTCTAGTCTATATTTGTAAAGTATACGATGGTGTTATATGCCAGTTTTTGTTCTTAAGTTAATTCAAATGTATATGTGGATTGAACATGACAATGGCTGACTTTTTCTGCCATGCATATGCATATCTTTCAGCATATCTTTCTTATTAGTTTATATATATTTGGGGAATATAAACTAGTTTTAGTATCAACCAACACTGAAAATATAAATCCACTGAGGGAGAAACCCATTACTTAAGCCAAGTAAAGCTGCTTTCTGCATGAGGTGTGTTTTTACTCAACACTTAATTCTTCAGCACATTGCCTAGTATTATATAGGCAATTTTTATAATGTTAACTAAGAGAATATACATACTTTTTATCAGCAGCCTCTAGATATTTATTATTGATGGCTTAGAGCTGTCTAATAGAAATATAATGTAACCCACATATGGAATTTTAAGTTTCTAGTAGCCAAAAAAAACAAAACAAAAGGAAAGCAGGTGAAGTTAATTAACATAACATTTAACTGGCATATTTAAAATACTTTACTATCTAACATAAAAAACAGATATTTTACATTGTTTTTTCATTCTAAGTCTTCAAAATTTGGTATGCATTGTATACTTACACCTTATCTCTGGAGTATGTTCAAGTGGCTAGTGACTGGTATCTTAGTGCAGTTTCAGAGTAACTGGCCTTATTTAATATGGGGAAAATAATCAAGCCTTGATTGTGAAATCTTACATTTATAATTTAAAAACTTTAAGTTAAAAAAAGTTTTATTTATTGGTTTTTGGAGATAGACTGGAAGAGGGAGGACAAAGGAAGGGACGGAGGAAGCAAGAGAGAAAGAGAGAGAGATCAATTTGTTTAATTTGTTGTTCCACTTATTTATCCATTCATTGGTTGCTTGTTGAATGTGCCCTGACCTAGGATTAAATCCACAACCTTGGCTTATCAGGACAAATGCTCTAACCAACTGAGCTGTCTGGCCGGGGCCTGAAAATGTTCAGTTTTAAAACAAAAGCCCAAAGTAGGTCAGTATGTGGCTTACAGGGACCTGAGGCTTTTAATCTGCATTTGATGTAGTTAACATTTTTTATTTATTAAAAATTGTGCATTTATTCTTACATGTTTAAACTTCAGTTGTCTCCAAAGTACTCTCCATTCAATGCAATACACCTATAGAGATGATTTTCCCACTTCTCAAAATAGTTTTTAAAATATTTCAAATTATATTTTATTAATTATGTTACCGTAGTTGTCCTGTTATTTCCCCCTTTGTCCCCTTCCACCCAGCACCCCCGACTGCCTCAGGCAATCACCCCACCATTGTTCATGCCCATGGGCCAGCATATGAATTCTTTGGCTACTCTATTTCCTATGCTGCACTTTACATACCCATGGCTGTTCTGTAACTACCTACTTGTACTTCTTAATCCTGTCTCCTCTTTTCCCATTCCCCCACACCCCTTCCCATCTGGCAACCATCAAAACGTTCCCCTTATCCATTATTCTGTCTCCGTTCTTCTTGTTTGCTTAATTTGCTTTTTATATTCAATTGTTGATAGTATTACGTATATATGGAACTCAGTCTTTTATGCTAAGGAAGTATGAATTGTAACACATTTGACAAAGTGAAGTGCTTATAGTATAATTAGTAGTAAGTATAATAAAATGGTTTACCTCAGTCACATGATTAAAATTGAAAGAGAAATGATGAGCTATTAATTGTTTCTAAACTTAAATTGAATTTGCCACCTGAGTACTGTGAGAATAGGAAAATTGCAGTTCTCCTCTATTCATATATGTTCAATGAATTTCAAGTTTTGCTGGGTCTTAAAATGAGTATAAAAAAGAAATCATTGAGGTCTAGGTTAAATTACATCAATCATTTTTATTAGTAATGGTTCTCTTTCAATTATGTTATTTAACTAAATACCCAAGTGATTATATATAAGTGATCCTTCTTGTCATAGCTCAGTATCTTCTTTTTTAATTGGCCAGCACTACTGTACCCTTTTTGGAAAAAATTGAAAATTATTCTTAAGGCAATGACAGATTTTTGTGAGCTGTAGGAAAGTTCATTTTCCTCTTAGCTATCAAGAAAATTCAGTGAGTGTTAAGATAATGACACTTTGGCTCTTTCATTTGTCATCTAGCATCTATCCACCTGTCATTCTGTCAAGGAGATCTTGCTCCTTATTTCCGAGGAAGGTTAAAAAGAAATAAGATAAATTAAATCCTATTAAAATTACTTCAATTTCTTTAAAAGAATAGAGCAAAACAGTGATATTTCTGCAATGATGCTATTTGATAGCATAAGCTAATCAGCATTCTATCTTTCCTAGAAAACAATAACTATAATGTATTATAAGCATTTCGATATGGCCATCTTTTTGTTTTCATTTTCATTTTAGGAGAATCTACTTTGCTTTTGGAAATCAGTCTTTGTTTCCATATATAAATGGACCATTCTGTATGTTTAAACACCTGTAAAACATTTATAAAAGTACATTGGTCTTATCCAATTTAGCTAAATTGTATCCCAGGAGTAATTACATGCTTTTTGCGTGGGACAGTCCTGGTTTATACCTTTATTCTCAAGTACCCTTGTTTGGATAACAAGTTATATGACAACTCTAATTTTAACTGTTTTTAATTCCAGCTCATTTTTAATGAATATATAATAATGTTTTCATACTTGATTAGGAAAAGCTGTATATTTTGAAATAGGGGTTTTGATATGTTCCATAAATCCTTACTTAATGCCTAAACATTGGGCACTTCCTATGTGTATATGGTAGTTATTACTTTAAAAAGAAAGCTGCAGTAATTTTATAAATTCAAACATCAGTATTGAGTTAAATGCAAAACAATGAGAAGTAGTATAGTTGAGTACTTATGAGCCAGACATTGCCACCACACCATGTCTTCTCTGCCCTGGCACTCTATTTCTGCCCCTCCTAGCCATCTGGATGAGTGTTACTTCTTTATATCTTTGTTGGACTTCCATGCAGTATGATTTTCTGGTAGACCTGGTTGGGGTTTTTTTTGTTTTGTTTTGAGGTAGATGTAATCCTTCTATGGTTGTGTAAAGAGGTGAAGTATGTCTACCTACACCTCCATCTTGGCCAGAAGAGTCATATATATATATATATATATATATATATATATATACACCTATTTTTTTCATGTAATTTAGGATTTGCTTTCCCATATGCTACATATGGACCCACATCAGCGGTACACTACAGAACAGGTATTAAAACACTCATGGCTAACCCACAGAGACCAGTTGCCGAATGATCAGCCTAATAGAAATGATACATCACATGCTGTTAAGGTAAAACATACTTTTATGTACCTTCCAAATGCTTGATACCTAATAAAGCTAGTGCATGCCATCAACTAATGATACGTATATATTACCTTAAACTATTTTTACTTTTTAAAGTCATATGTGTAGATTTATCTTATTCTATTTTTTAAAATAACAGCCATGGGCTCTTCTTAACCTTCTTTACCTATAGCCTTTCTGATGATAAATGTAAATTTCTTGATTTTAATTGACTAGCTCTTAGAAAACATTAAGGCTAGGTGTAGGCTAATTGCAAGTTTCATAGGGAAATGAAAGATTGCCATTCATTCCTAACTTAATCATCATTGGTGCATGTTCCTATATTTATAGACATTGAACCTAGATTTTTAATTGTAGTGTTTTATGCATTTATCTTTTTGTGGACACTTAGATTGTTTACATATCTTGACTGAATATTGGAGCATAGATAATCTCTTTAAGGATAAAGACATTGTGTGATATACACACAGAATAGAATATTATTCAGCTTTAAAAAGTAAGGAGAACCCACCATTCACAATAACATGGATGGTATACCTGGAAGGTATGTTAAGTGCAGTAAGACAGAAACAGAAACAAAGACAGAAACTATACGATGTCTCTTATATGTGGAATCCAAAAAACTCATATATAGAAGCATAAAGTAGAATGGTGGTTTCCAGGGTAGAGGGACAAATGGGGAGATGTTGGCCAAAGCATATAACATTGAAGTTATTCAGGATGATGAATAAGTCTAGAGATAATGTATAGCATAATGACTATTTATTAGTACCTTACTGAATACTGGAAATTTGAGTAGATTTCAGATACTGTCATCACACACACACAAAATGGTAACTATATGAGGATATGTTATCAGCCTGACTGGTTATCATTTACTATATATATATGTCTCTCACAATATCATATTTATATACATTAAATATGTACAATCCCAATTAAAAATAAAGTTTTTTTAAAAAATTAAAAGCAAATTAAATTACTGATCAAAGTTTGATAAAGTGATATACTATAAGAGGCATAGTTATTGAAATTAAAAAAAATACAAGTAACCAGGTATTAATTCATTGAGGAAGCATCAAATATACAAACCAAGTATTCTCAATTATTTTACTGGAGAAAAAGAGGCAAGAAAGGGGAGCAGCTTAGATAAGAACCTAGTTATAAAGGAACCATGGACATGGACAACAGGGGGGATTGACTTTGGGGGGAATGGGTGGGTGGGGAGGGGGACAGAGGGGAGCAAAAAGGGGATGGATGTAATACAACAACAATAAAATTAAAAAAAAAAAAAGAAAAGGTGTTTTCTAGTTAAATCTTTCATGATATACTTGGAATTTTTTTTTTTCACCTTGAGAGATTTTTATTTCCCTTTGTGATATTTCTCATTGTTTAAGGGAGCAGTGGTTGCCACATACTCAGTCCTGACTCACAAGGCCTTCAAACCCGTCCTAGAGCCTGTGGCTGCCTCAAGTCTTGCTCAGCGACGGAGCATGAAGAAACGCACCTCAACTGGCTTGTAAGATTTCCAGTGTTCCTCAGCTAAACTGGATGAAGAGAAAGTTAAATGTGTAGCTTTTACCTAATCTTATATCAAGACATTGTTTTCTGCTACATTACTTGAATATTCTGTGTAAGCCTCCTTATTTAGGGGCAGTGAGATTAAAAATTAAACATATACACAGGTCCACAATATTCATAATATGTTGTTTTGCAGTAGTGTCCAAGATTTATTTAAGTATATAATTGGTGTTCATAAGGTCCTAACAGCTTCTCTGTATACAATGTCAATTGTTCCTTTTAAATAAAGTTACTTTAATTGTTTTTCAGGTTTTATAAAATAATGGTTTGGGGAATCATTACCAATAATCAAGATGCAAAGATAATAGTATAATGTCAATCAATTTCAGTATTTTTTAACATCAGATCCTGAAGGATAGGCTTTTGAAAAATGAAAACAAATTGAAAATGTATTATAGAAGCTTGTTACTGTGCACAACCAAAGGACTCCATTCATTTGGTAGTAATTCCTCTTTGTAGCTACTGAAATGTAGATGTAGTAGTTTGGTGCCGGAGCAAAATTTATTTGTGCTAATATGTGAACTCCTGATATAGTTGTTGCCAAAGTTTTTACAGAAGAATTAAATCGCAGACCTGTATGTTATCCATAAGTGGCCTCATCTAGAAATAAAAGTTTCCATAAAGGCTTCTGGAAATTTCACCTCTGATGGAACTGTAGTACAAGTAAAGAATTTTTGAGTCAAAGTGTTTATATTGGTGTTGTGACCTACTAAATAGGTCATAATTAAGCCTTTGAAAATAAAGTACATGGTATTCACTCTACCTTGGTGTTATGTAAGCTGACTTTCAAGTGAACCATTTGGATTTAGTCATTATTTGTCCTTCCTTGTAAGGAACTACACTGTTGTTTTTTGGGCTCCTATGTGCTTTGAATCACAGTGTGGCATATTAGTCTACCTTGAATACTATAGCAGTATAGTTGAAATTTTACTTAGTGGACTTGTGAGTTTAGCACACATGATATAGTATGATGCATTTCAATAAACTTTAGATAATGCTACATAATACTTATACTTCAGAAAGATAATCTGACATTTCAAGTAGGAAGTAATATTAATGATCTACATCAAATTTAAACACATTTAAAAATATATTATGAAAGAAATCTGGCCAAATTGGTCTGGTCTTATTAAATTTATAATTCAGAACCACTGTGTATTATGTATTATACCCTCTAAATGATGAAATTTTAAAGAATCCTTTGTGCTGTTGAATAAAATACCATTACTACTACTGCTACTGCTACTACTGACAGAAAGCACACATGAATGTATACTTGGAGGATTTAACAGTTTTGTTTAATGAATATAAATGAACTACTTGTGTGTGCTAGGTGTACTGTTTGCTGTGTATTTTAATTTGCTTAGTTCGGAGAGAGAGAGAGAAAGAGAAAGGGTGGGGGTACATGATTGAAGTATACAATTTAGCCTAGGAATCATGACCTTGGTATTTAATAAAAGAAACTATACATATTCTCTATAATGTAAGTGATATATATTCCATGCACAAAGATATGTTTCTTGGGTGTGATGTATAAAGTATGTGTCTTTATTTTGAGGTGTCTTTTTGCAATAATTCAAAGACATTAAAGAACATCTAATGTCATGTGGAACACAGTACATAGGTATCATATCTTGTAGATTTTTATGCCCCAATGTGGCTTTTTCTTTCCTTCTTTGGCCTTGTTAGTAGATGTAATTGCATGTACAGTGTTATGTCCATGCAGTTATTTTTCTCTTGCCATCATTTTCTTTGTGCTGTTATGCCTTCCTATCAAGATTCATATGAAAAACTCAGAGGTATGATTTTGATGTTGAACTTTTCAGAACAGACATACTACTTCCATGTGTGCTTTTCTAGTAATAGAATTAAGGTTAGTGAAATTGGAACATGAAAAACGGTAAAAAAATCACTTTCAGCCTTTCCATAATCAAGTTTTTACAAAGTAGATGATCGTAATTAATTTGTCAATGAATTTGCACAGAATGGTCATGCCATACAGTCCTTCAAGAAAGGAGCACAATCAGAATTAAGCAGTGAACAGCATGATTTCCCATCAGTGAATGAGGATTGACAATGTATAAAAGAAAAAGATACACTAGTGGGCTTTTCTAGTGGGCTTTTCTTGTAATTGTGCAAGAGTTTTCTGGTGGAAAACTCAAACATGGTAGCTTAACAGTTGTAGGGAAAGCTTTAAACTATACCCTCATTTGTAAAAGGAATCCAGGTAGGTAGTTTGGCCTAATCATGTCCATTTTGGCTACAACTCTAGAGTAACACACACAGATATAAATGGGACATTTTTTTGATGGGACTTCTCTAAATGCTTGAACAGTAAAAAAAAAAAAAAAATCCTTTCTATACAACTTCAGAATACTTGGTTTCTAATGGATTCATGAACAATCAATTTGCATTGCATTTCTTTCTAGTTGATGTTTGTTGGTAGCATTTAATGATAGCACAGTTTGGGGTTTTTATTGTCTGGTAGGGAGAAGATACTGTACTTTCTTTTCCTTAGAGGGAAAGTACCAGTTTTACCCTGATAGACTAACAATCTAATATCCTAAAGCACATAGTATCATGAATAAACTCAGGAAACCATTTGCAAGAAAATTAAAATGTGTTGCCAGAAATGGTGATTTTGTGGGAAAAAAGAACTCATTTTCTTTAATGAAAATTGAACTTGAGCTGATATTGTTAGACCCAGTAATATCTAAACATTGATTTTTATAATTTATTGCCTTTGGTAATTAAACATAGCAAAACATCTTGATAGCACTACTGGTTAGCCCAAAGGAATTTCATGTCTGGGTAACCCACAAACTTAAGGAAAATGCTTGGTGTTTTTTTTAAAACATCATGCTAACATAGTACTGACCATAGAAACTTTATATTTATTGAATAGTATTTTCCAACAATAATAAGAGACCCTTTATATCTAAAGAAGGAAAAGAACCACGTACTTATCTTGGCCTTAAAGTGAATGAAAAATTTCGGTTTTAAACTAGGCAAAGCATGTCTTGAGCATTCTCTGCATTCTCTTTCTCTGGCTCTGCAGCCCCTGTGTGCTATCCTATTTGATTACCTCACAGAGGACTCCATGATAAAATTATTCCTGAAAGATTCTGTAACACAAAAGGACCTCGCCCCTTTCCACTCCCTCAAATTCAAACTTCCATTCTCACAGAGCCTCTATTTTATGTGAAAAAGGTGAAAGGAGAGCTATTTCATTGAATTAATTCACATTTTTTTGTCAGTGGCTAGTAGATAATTGGCATTTTCCAAGAAAGACATCTTAATCAAGCTTGTTTCTACTTGCTGGAGTTTCAGGCAGTCTAACCAAATGAGAATAATTTAAAATGGAATTAATATCAGGGAAGATATTGTTGGGCAAGGCATTTACATAGGATGCCCCAAGGCCATATTATCTAATAAATTGCCGCTTGATTTTTAATTATTATCATTATTATTATTATTTGCACAGCTTCTTTTCTACTTCTGAATTTACATTTTCTCTTAAAACATTCTACGCTTTTTAATCGCAATAAATTTCTATGGCAGGATGGTATGGAGGGAGGCGTTGTTATATTCATATTTATCTGTAGTCTCTGTTCTCATGTGACCTATCCCTGCCCTCAGGCTCCTATTCCTATTGTATTTGTAGAGAAGAGGAGAGCACAGAAAGGTTGAATGCAAATTGTCAGTGGGGATCAAAGTCCCCAGATCCTCTGTAGATTTCAGAACACAGAAATCCTATTTATCACAATGTTTATCAACAAGAATGCAAGCCATATTAAGTATAAATTGGTCAACTGTGGTTGAGCTTCTAGAAGAATTTCTTACATTTTTAGTTTATTCAGGTTATTTTGGCATGTATGGCAGAATGAACGATTGCTGTAAGCATTCTTATGGCACCGATGGTGATTATTCACAAATACATTTTAGTCATGGATGCATTGTTTCTGGTTTTTAATCTTGCAATATAGAGAAGCCTATCTTATAATTTTAATAATATGCTTGATAAAAATTCAAGTTGGTTGATAATACTTGGAAGTATAGTAACTAACTCCCAAATTAGAGGCATAAGTTTCTTTGAACTATGGAGAGAAACAGAAGAAAAGCATTTTTAGAATACAGAAATTCAAGCTTGCTTATATTCTAGTGCACAAATTATCTTTTAGTTTGTTGGCCAACTAAATTTAGCAAAAATTCTTAGCTGAATTCTTAGAAATAATATATATGTGATTGCCAAGTTAAGATTTGCTCTATATTCACATTTCTAAACCTTGGACAATAGAGCATTTATTTTCCTTTCATTCTATTTGTATAATTATGTAAATCAGTCTCTTCAAAAGGTATTTATCAGGCATCTGACTTTATGTGGGACAGTTGCAGAGACTGTACTAAGTGCTTTAGTTTCTTAAATTGTCATAAGAGGTTTATTTGCTTTTTCCTTTTGTATCACCAAATATTGCTCAGGTCACATTTGAGTTTTCAAATTCACTCTCTATCAAGTTGAGACCATTTGTAGGAAAAGAAAAGGAAATTTGTTTTTTAACATGATATTTTTTTAACATCTAATAAGAAACAGACATTTTAACAGTTATATAAGAAATCCTAATTAAATGTCCAAATGCCAACATGGCTGGGAAATGAGAATTTATCTTGCATTAACTTTGACAGTACAAAAAAGAGAATATGGTGTTTCTGTGTTTAATTTTTTAAGAGTATTATGTACTATTAGTTAATGTTGTGTTTCTGCAGAGTAAATAGTTTGCTGTAGCCACTACTTTAAAAACCACAAACATTGTCTTGCCAACAGCTCCCAAGCACTTTGGGATTCCTACACCTGTTTTATGGTGTAGAAAATACGATGTTCACTGACATTTTGTTGTACTCTTAAGCCAGAAATGAAATTTGATTCACATGTACTTACAATCTTAAATGCAGCTATCAAAAGAAAAGGTCCCCAGTGTTCAGATAACTGTGTTTTCTTTTTCTGACTCCATTATGCAGTTTATACCATCATTTATTTTATACATGTTTTCTAAAAGCATTGCTCCTTTTGACAAGAGAAAGTTTTCACTGTACTGAATTTTTCATGTAAGACACAGTCCAGTAGTGCATTTTATAGTGTTTTCCCCCTCACAGTGCTGCTAAAGAAATGGCTATAATTTTGAATTTACAACATGCCAAAGATGACATAGAAATTATATTTATTTTGTTTTTGTTAAAACTCTGTGAGCAACATGTATCAACATATCATGTTAAATTACTGGCATTCTCTGGGCACTAAATAAAAAGACTGCAAATTTCTAACATTTACAGTTGACCTTGCTTGATCATTTATGAATATAAGACAGTGTCTGCTTTTATAAACACATACAGCTATTTGCAGATTTCTTTGAAAATAGCTGTACATTGTTCAGGAGCCAGTTGTAAGAAAAGTGTCTCAAGATATCATTTGTTTATGCATATATCTTGATATTTTTGAAACTAATATTTTTCTCACTTTAGGATCACTCTTCTAATGTGCATATAAGGGAAGAGGATTTAGGAAATGAGGAGATATGGGGACTGACTTAGGGGACTGGGTGGGTCTGGGTGAAGGTGGGGAAAGAGAAAAAGCAGGAATATAATCATTTTAGAATTGTTGTGAGACAGAAACATCAATTGTTTGCCTCCCATATGTGCCCTGACCAGGAATTGAACCCTTGACCTTCTCTGGCCAACTGGGGACATATTTTTCAAAGTAGAATTTAAGTCCTTTTATCACTGGCTTCTTATAGAACTTGAACCTGCAACAGCCTGTCTTTCTGTACCTCCTTCCTTTTTCCTTGTGCTTCAACTCCCTATCTAACCACAGGCTAGGACCCAGGCCAAAATATTGTAAAGTAAGCCACTATATTTGACCTCTGAAGATTATTCAGATTCTGAGAAAGACACATTCCCTTTGTTAATAGATATATTTTTAACTTAACAGATGTACAAGTATATTGATTTTTCTGTGACAGGCACTATCACTGATTTATTCTGTCTTCTAAAACAGATTGAAGGATGTTTATAGTAACAAACATGTATACAATAAGACTGTTAAAATTAAAACAAAAACAAACAAAATGAGAAGAAAAGCATGCTGACATCAAGAAGGCATAGGGGGCGGAATTGGGACAACTGTAATAGCAAAGTAAATAAAATATTTAAGAGAAATAAAATTTAAGAAGATACTTTTACTGAACTTTAAGCTCTGAGCTTCCTGACGTTATAATTATGTGACAAGAGCATACTAATCCTCAACAAAATATTAGCAAATTGAATAGAGACATACATCAAAATAATCATACACTATGATCAAGTGGAATTTATTCCAGGGATGCAAGGTAAATACAATACCTGCAAATCAATAAATGTGGTATACCATGTGAACAAAATGGTAAAAAGCACATCATCATATCAATAGATACAGAAAAAGCATTTGATAAAATCCAGCACCCATTCAAATAAAAACTGAGCAAAGTGGGAACACAGGGCACATAACATAATGAAGGCTATATGACAAGCCCACTGCCAGCATCATACTTAATGGGCAAAAATTGCGATGTTCCCCTTAAGATAGGGAAAAAGGGATGTCCACTTTCACCTCTCTTATTCAACATAGAACTGAAGTTCTGGCCACAACAATCAGACCAGAAATAAAGGGGATTAAATTGGAAAGGATGAAGTGAAACTCAGTATTTACAGATGACAAAATACTGTACTATGGTGGAATACTAATGATTCCACCAAAAAAGTAGAACATAATGAATTTAGTCAAGTAGTAAGATGTGGAACTTAGTTGCATTTTTATATGCCAATAATGATCTATCAGGGAAATAACAAAAACAATCTAATTCACAATTGCTTCAAAAAGAATAAAATACCCAGGAATAAATTTAACAATGTAAAAGACCTATACTTGGAAAATTATAAGAAACTGAAGAAAACAAATAAATGGAAGCATACACTGTGTTCATGGATTGGAAGAATTAACATTAAAATGTATGACCCAAAGTAATTTATAGATTCAATGCAATACCTATTAAAATATCAATAACATTTCACAGATCTATAACAAATATATCAAAAATTTATATGGAACTAAAAACCCTGAATAGCCCCAGCAATCTTGTACAGAATTGAGAGCCCAGAAATAATTCCAGTATTCTATGGTCAATTAATATTTGACAAAGGGAACAGGAGCATAAAATGGATAAAAATGGCTTTTTCAACAAATGATGGTGTGAGAACTGGACAGGTAAATGCAAAAAAATGAAACTAGATCACCAACACCATACACCATAATAAACTCAAGATGGGTAAAATCTTAAAAGGAAACATAGGCAGTAACATTTCAGATATCCCACGCAACAATATTTTTGCTGATATATCCTAGTGCAGGAGAAATAAAGGAAGAAACAGGTGGGACTACAACAAACTAAAATGTTTCTGCTCAGCTAAAGAAAACTGCAAAATGAAAAGGGAACCAACTGTATAGGAAAACATATTTGCCAATGATACCTCAGACAAGAGTTTGATCTCCAAAATATATAAAGCACTCATATGACTCAACACCAGGGACACACACAACCCAAGTAAAAACTGGGCAAAGGACCTGAACAGACAGACACCTCTCTGAGGAGGACATACAAAGGGCCCAGAGGTGTATGAAAGAATGCTCAGCATCACTAGCCATCAGGGAGAGGCAAATTAAAACTACAATGAGATACCACCTCACACCTGTCAGAATGGCCATCATCAATAAATCAACAAACAAGTGCTGTCGAACATATGGAGAAAAGGGAACCAACACTAGCACATTGTTGGTGGGGATGCAGACTGGTGCAGCCACTACAGAAACAGTATGGAGTTTCCTCAAGAAACTAAGAAAAAAACAAAAAACAAAAACCTAAGAATAGAACTGCCTTATGATCCAGTGATTCCACCATTAGGACTATACCCAAAGAACCCTAAAACACCAATTCAGAAGAACCTATGCACCCCTATGTTTATAGCGGCACTATTTACAATAGCCAAGTGCTAGAAACAGCCTAAGTACCTATCAGTAGATGATTGGATAAAAAACAAAAACAAAAAAACTTTGGCACATTTACACAATGGAATACCACATGACAGAAAGAAAAGGAACTCCTAACCTTTGCAACAACATGATGGAACTGAAGAGTATTATGCTTAGTGAAATAAGCCAGTCAGTGGAAGACAAATACCATATGATCTCACCCATTACAGGACAATAATGAACAAAACAAATAAGCAAAACAGAACCAGATATATGAATACAATGAATAGACCTTCAGTGGGTAGAGGGTAGGCGGAGGAGGAGGCAAAGAAAGGGAGCGGTTTAGTCAAGGAACTAGCATGGAAGAACCATGGAAATGGACAACAAGTGGGATTGAATTTGGGGAGGAATGGGTGGTTGGGGAAGGGGACAGAGGGGAAGAAAAAGGGATATAATACAACAATAATAAAATTAAAGTTAAAAAAGATTAGACTTAAAGAATTTCTGTGGATCTTGATAATGAAAGATAAATAAATAAAATTACATTTGAAAAATATTAAGTTTCTATATTTTTGTTGATGATAATAACTTTTAAAACATATACTCATATGTAGTACTATTTCATTAGAGGGGTGAGCTATCATTAGCATTCTGCCTTGAACCTACATAAAAACATGTTAAGCAGAAAAGGATTAGACAATAAGAAAATTTTCTTACAAAAAATAAACAGAGGAGATTTGGCTTGGGGTGGTGAACGCCCAATACAGTATACAGCTGATGTATTATAGAATTGCACACCCGAAACCTGTATAATTCTATTAACCAATGTCACCCTCCAAAATTCCAAAAACATAAACAGAAAAGAATAAATGTTAAAATGTTCATAAAAGTCATGACACATGGAACAGAGAGTATTTGCTTTATGGACTATGCTACATGTTTTGATTACATAAAATATGCTTAATATTTCAACACATAATATGAGTGTGTGAAGTAGCTACTGAAATAAACTGAAAAGAGGATTTTTAATAACCACTTAGTACTGTTTTGAAATAAAATAAGATACAGATAAGGTGTAAGCTTTAGGCATCCAGGGTTTCTTGGCCAAGAACATTGTGCCCAGTTTTTATATGAAGTGAGCAGCTTCCTTCCTGCACATATTGTTGGAGTAGTGATTGTTTAATCAAAAAATGTCAAATTTTGGTGACATTTTATTCTCAATAATAACTTTCTGTGATTCCCAAACATAACTGTACAGCTTAAAACAGAACGCAGGGTGGTCAATGCAATTATACATGAATTTGAATTATTACTGTCAATCCACAGCAGTGTTTTAAAAAATAGGTCTTTACTGACCTCTAGTGGACTTAAAGAAGAATGCCACCAAGTTCCCCAAAGGAAGGAGTTTAAGATTGAGCCCTATTTTTATTTATTTTTCAAAGGTTTTATTTATTATTTTTAGAGAGTGGGGAAGGGACAGAGGCAGAGAGGGAGAGAGACATCTATGTATGGTTGCCTTTCACCTGCCTCCAGCTACAGAGCTGGCTTGCAACCTGGTTATGTACCCTGGTTGGGGAATTGAACCATTGACCTTTGGGTTCGCAGGCAGGTGCCTTACCCACTGTGCTACACCAGCCAGGGCTTTTGAGCCTTATTTTTTTTAAAGGTACAGAATACTAGAAATAGACCTCAAAAACACATAATTTTGATTTGGAAAAACTAGTGCACACCTTATTTTAGAGATGGTTCCATAATGAGATGCAAAAATATTTTATATGCTGTGGCTGTTGGCTCAGTGGATAAGGCATTGGCCTGCGAACCCAAAGGTTGCCAGTTCAATTCCCAGGGAGGGCAAATAACCAGGTCTCCAGCCAGGTCCATAGCTGGAGGCAGATGAAAGGCAACCATACATTCATTGATGTCTCTCTCCCTCTCTGCCTCTCTCCCTTCCCCTCTCTCTAAAAAATAATAAAGTTAAAAAATTTTAAATAAAATAAAATAAAATATGGGAGGCCCCAAGAAACTCACTTATGATGTTAGGGAGTGTCTAAATGAAGAAGCAATTAAGATCTTATTCCTTGTTGAAAGTCTGAGAACTTTAGTACAGAAAGACCAAGTTTTCAGAAGTGACTTTAGGGCAAAGTGATACCACTATTTGAAAGAAGGCATAGCTGACATTATTCAGTTTACCATGAGTCTAAGCCAGGTTGTAGTATTAACTTGGCCTAACAGGTGGATTTATGAACTGGCAGCTGGGAGTCATGTGGAAAGAGACCATGAGAAATGAGTCCTGAAAGTATCCCTTTCTTTTAAAAACTGTGGACATTTAGATGAATAGACTTAAGAAGACATTCATATATGAACATTTTGTGATAGCCATTACACCTGCATTGCAAGGAAAAAACATACTTTATCAATTACTGAAGCTTGATTAATTGGATACCCATGGAGTAAAAAAAAGAAGAAGAAGAAGAAGAAGAAGAAGAAGAAGAAGAAGAAGAAGAAGAAGAAGAAGAAGAAGAAGAAGAAGAAGAAGAAGAAGAAAGAGAAAGAAATTAATCTTGGCTCTATTTTGCATATACACAAAAGTCCACCACAAGTTAGTTAACCTAACAGAGTATATTTATGACTTTGTGGGTAGGCAATGGACATATAGAGTACATTTTTCAATAGCTGTTTTAATAACCTTGTCAATTGGCTTATTTTATTAGTAAGTAACTTTGTCATTTTATTATTTACTTAGTTTATTATCTGTGTCATTTTGGGGACCATTTCTACTGATTGAATTTTTCTCCTCATTGTGGGTTATATTTTCCTGCTTCTTTGCTTGCCTGCTACTTTTTGATTGGATGTCAGACATTGTGATTTTTATAATGTTGGGAGCCGGCTTTTTATTATTAGTTTTTGTTTTCAAATTTTGCTCTTAGACACAATTAAGTTGCTTAGAAGCAATTTATTTTGAAGTTTGCTTTGTTTATTTTTTATAAAAATGCAGGAGTTGTTAAGTGATACCAAAGTATTTTGGTCTAAAACTATCTTGTCCTCTCTACTGAGGTAATATTCTTCTGAGTACTTTATATGATGTCCCACTCATTACAAGATTCCTTGACTTTGGCTTTTGGGAATATGAACTCTTTACGGCCCTGTTTGATCTCCAAGAAATTTTCTACCTGCTCCTTCCTGATGGTCTGAGGTTAGCTTTCCTCATATACATGATCAGAACTTAGGGGAAGAATGGAGGGGAAACTCCTATAAGTGTCCAGAGTTCTAACTTTGTGTAGATTTCTCCTTTCTAGTACTCTGCTCTGTGTATTCCATGTCTTGACTTCCTCAAACCTAGCACTCTGTTTCCCCAACGTAGTGAGAATAACAGACTCTAAGTTCTTGCTTTTTGCACTTTGTCCTGGAAACTTTTTTCTGGTGGTTACAGCAATTGTTAAGTTTATCTTTCTGTTAAAAAAATATTTGCTAGTATCTTTTTATTGTTTATATCATTACAGTTGCCCCTGGTTTTTCTTCCTTTGCCCACCTCCACCAAGTTCCTCTCACTCCCCTCCCTCAGGCAATTCTCTTATCAGTCCCTGTACCTGAGTTGGGCACTATTGTTCTATGACTAATCTCGTCACCATTTTTCGTCCAGTCACCTCCTCCATCTGACAGCTGTCAGCCTGCTCCATGTATCTATGCTTCTGTTTCTATTTTGCTCATCAGTTTATTTTGATCATTAGATTCCACATATAAGTGAGATCATATGGCATTTGCCTTTCCCTGATTTTGTTTATTTCACGAAGCATAATATTCTCCAGTTCCACAGATGCTATTGCAAAGGTAGGAATTCCTTCTTTCTGCTTCATAGTATTCCATCGTGTAAATATACCACAGTTTCTTAATCCACTTATCTACTAATGGGCACTTGGGCTGCTTCTACCACTTAGCTGTTGTAAATATGCTATGAGCATAGGGGTGCATACACTTTTTTGTATTGGCTGTTTCAGAATTCTTGAGATATATTCTCAGAAGTGGAATCACTAGGTCAAAAGGGAATTCCATTTTTCAGGGTTCCCCATTGCCCTGCTTGAGACATTTTCTGAGCTGCAGTGCATATGAGGCTCTTCTTACCCAGTGCTCCATTCTTTCTTTTCTTCTTTTACAAGGGTCAGAACTGCTTAGGGGTCTCGAGTATCCCCACCTACTCTTGTTTCCTTCCTCCTTTACCCTTCACCAGTGTTTCTCTTAATAAACCTTTTAGGATCCAGCCAAGGTGGCATAGGCAGACATGACTCATCACTTTGCACAACCACATCAAAATTACAACTAAAATATAGGACAGCCATCAGCTAGGACCATCAGAAATAAAGTTAAATGGAAGTCTGACAACTATGGAATTAAAGAAACCACATCCATCCAGACTAGAAAGATGGCACAGCCACACAACAGGCTGTTCTCTCACCCACATGTGGTAGATAAAAATTTTGGAGAGATATCTCAAGAGTGAGGAATCCCAGCCCCACACCAGGAACCTCAGCCCAGGGTTCCATTGGCAGGAAGAAAAGTCCCCATAATTTCTGGCTGCAAAAACCAGCACAGACTGAGTCAGTGGAAGAAAATTCTGGAGCCCCAAGCAATTCCTCTTAAAGAATGTACACAGGGACCCTGCTACACAGACTCTCTCCCTCTGAGCTCCAGCATTGGGGTAGCAGCTTGAAAGGCACTAGTGACACACAGGGAGAAACTGAAGTGTCTGCTTTCAAGGCCAGCAGAGGCCATTGTCCCTTCTCTAAAACATGCCCCCCACAGAATCAGCAAGCTGGTGCCATATCTGAGACTCCATCAACCTGGCTAATATTGTATTACCTGCCTTGGAGATCCACAGAGACTCCACCTCATCCAACTTATGGGCCCACCCAGGCTGCTTTTCCATATGAATGGCAGGTCTTGGCTCAGGCTTTATAACTTCTTGAGTCCTGTGAAACAAGCAAGAGCTGACCTCAAATGAGCCTCAGGTCCAGCACTAGCAGCAGCAGCCTAGATTCACAGCTTGGCTTCACCTGGGAATCTCCAAGCTCAGCACAAGTAGCAGCCTCTCAGATTGCTTTATAGCCCAGGCAGGGTGGCCCTTGGTAAAACACAGGTGGGAGTTCACCTTGGTCTCCACCACCCAGGAAAAGCCAGGGCCAGCGCACCCAGTGGACAGCTGCATCACTACCCTGCACTGCACAACTGATCTTTCACAGTGAGCAGAGGTTGATGGTTAGTGGTCATAGCCAGTTCTTGCAGCTGACTGGCCTGGGTAAATTCCTCCGTTGGTCTGCCAATAGCAACCAAGGCTCAGCTATAAGAGAAGGGTGTACTGAACCCACATGAAACATGCACCTTGAGTACCCAGCTTGGGTGTTAGGGGAGGCTGTGCCTCTGGACCCTACAGGACACCTACTACATTTGGCCACACTACCAAGACAGAGTCAAAGCAACTCGACCCAATACAGAGAAACAAACACAGGGAGGCTGCCAAATTGATGGGGCAACATATGGCACAAATGCAAGAACAGAACAAAACCCTAGAAAAAGGAATAAATGAAATGGAGATAGCCAACCTATCAGATGCAGAGTTCAACACTGGTGATCCATATGCTCAGAAAAATGATTGAGTACAGCCACAAAATAAAGGAAGAACTGAAGGTTATACAAAATGAAATAAAGATATATTTACAGAGAACCAACAGTGATGGGAAGGAAGCTGGGATTTAAATCAACGTTTTGGAATAAAAGGAAGAAATAAATGTTCACCCAGAACAGAAAGAAGAAACAAGAATTGAAAAAAATGAGGAGAGGATTAGGAATCTCTGGGACAACTTTAAACATACCATCTGAATCATAGGGGTGTCAGAAGGAGAAGAGCAAGAAATTGAAAACTTCTGTGAAAAAACAATGAAAGAAAATTTCCCTGGTTTGGCAAAGGAAATAGATGTACAAGTCCAGGAAGCACAGAGAGTCCCAAACAAGCTAGACCCAAAGAGGACCACACCAAACATACCAGAATTAAAATGCCAAAGATTAGAAAAGCAGCAAAAGTAGAGTTATTTACAAAGATGTTCCCATAAGACTATCAGCTGATTTCTCAAAAGAAACGTTGCAGACAAGAAGGGACTGGCAAGAAGTATTCAAAGTGATGAAAAGCAAGGATCCACAACCAAGATTATTCTATCCAGCACACTATCCTTTAGAATGGAAGGGCAGCTGAAGTACTCTCCAGACAATATAAAGCAAAAGGGGTTTATCACCAAACCCTTATTAGATGAAATATTAAATGGGATTATTTAAGAAAAAGATCAAAACTATGAATATTAAAAAGGCAACAAATTCAGAACTATCAACAACTGAATCTAAAAAGAAAAAAATCCTAAGCAAACAAGCAGAACAGGAACAGAATAATTGGTATGCGGATCATTTGGAGGGTTATCAGTTGGGAGGAAGAAGGGTAAGGATTAGGGAAATGGTAAAGTTATCAAGCACAACTGGTAGAGAACAAAATAGACAGGTGGGTGTTAAAACAGCATAGAAAATGGAGAAGCCAAAGAACTTACATGCACAACCCATGGACACGAACTAAGGTTGTGAGGAGGAATGCTAGAGGAAGGGGGGTACTGGGTGGAGAGGGGCAAAGGGAAAAAATGGGGACAACTGTAATAGCATAATCAATAAAATATACTTTAAAAATACATCTTTTATATTTCTCACTAGGTTTTAGCTTTTGATACCTGGAGGATCAATAGTGTTGCAGTGACATTTAAGGTGGAGGGTGAACAGTGTAGTTGCCATTTACCAACTATTTTGTAAATACAATGAACCCTTTAACAATACAGAAATTAGGGGTGCCAAACCCTCTTTCAGTCAGAAATCCACATATAACTTTTGAGCCCCCCAAAACTACTAATAGCTTATTGTTGACTAGAAGACTTACTGATAACATAAACAGTTGATTAACACATATTTTGTATGTTATATGTACTATATACTGTACTGTTACAATAAAATAAGCTAGAGAAAAAGCAAATGTTATTAAGAAAACTATAAGAAAGAGAAAATACATTTAGAGTACTGTCCATATTTATTGGAAAAAATCCATGTATAAGTGGATCCACACAGTTCAAACCAATGCTATACAAAGGTCAACTGTATTTTATCCACCAGTGCAGCTCTATTTTTGCATACTGGCTGAATATCAGTATTAGGTCTAAACTTCATCCCTGTTTCTCTTTTGTTTATTTCTTCAAATACCATTTCTTCTTTATAAGTTATCACTTTTATTTCCTACCCTTCCAGATCTTCTTTATACATGCTCACACACATACATGCATATGCACACACACACATAAGGTATGTCTGGAAAACATCCAGCCATTGTTAATATATCAAGAATGGTTCACATAACATTGATGTAACCTGGCAGCCAAGGAGAGTGGACTGGAATGTGCAGGTGTGAACAACGACGACTTCACTGAACTAGTCAGTGGGAGTGGTAGACACCACTAAGGGAGTATGTGTACTGTGTGGCCATTGCATTCCAAATGACTGAGCAAGTAGAACAATGAATATGCACCAAATTTTGTGTGAAATTTGAGCATTCTTCCATGGACACTATTTGGATGATTCAGAAGACTGCAGCTGTGGGCAACTGGTGATTGGCAGCTTTCTGATGACAATGTGTCTGCTCCTGCATCATGTCTCATGCAGAGATTTTTGCCCAAGATATCAAGTCAGCCGGGTGACTCTAGCCCTATATAGCCCAGGTTTGGTGTCCTATGACTTCTGGCTTTTCCCAAAATTAAAATCACTTTTGACTAAGTCACCATTGATGAGATTCAGGAAAATACGACAAGGCAGCTGATGGTGATTGGGAGAACTGTATGAAGTCCCAAGGTGACTACTTTGAAGGGGACTGAAGTACCATTGCCCTATGTACAATGTTTCTTGTATCTTGTATCTTCAAGAAATGTCTATTTTTCATAGTACATGGCTGGATACTTTCTGGACATAATGTGTATGTGTACGTGTACATTTATATATACATTTTCTGTCATCCTTTAAAAAATACTACAGTTCATAAAGCATATAAGCCCTTAAATTTAAGTTTACTTTAAATTGGAGATTTTTCCATCTCACTGCATAGAGGGCTTCCTTATTCTTTTTCATATTCACACAGTATTTCATTGTGGGGAATTACTATTACATTTTCAATTAATCACTTATTGATAGATAATTGGATCATTTCTAAACTTTTCTATTTATAATGTTGCAATTAAGAACATTTGTAATAGGGCATGTGTAAATAATCAAATGGGTTAGAACAATGACACCTCTTTAAGAATTGGATCTGAAATGTCATTTCTGAGAACAAACAGAAGTGAAGATTAAAACAAAAAGGCAGAAAGCAGATTGCAAAAAGTTAAAGAAGTCTCCATATTTATATCAAAGTTTATCTGCATATATAGCATTGTTATAGAATAAATACTTATGCTCTCCAAAATTCATGTTAAAATATGAATGCAACATGTGTTTTTATTAGGATGGGGTTTACTTAATACCCTAAACGTAGGTCCTTTGGAAGGTCCTTTGAGCAAATGGAGCCCATATGAATTGAATTAGCATTTCTATGAGGGAAACTCCACAGACCTCACTAGTCCCCTTCTACTATGTGAAAATGCAGTGAGAAGGGCTACAAACCAGAAAGCAGGCTCTCAACAGACATTAAGTTTCCTGGCACCTTGATCTTAGGCTCTCCAGCCTCCAAGACTATGTGAAATAAATTTCTATTTTTATATTTTATCCAGTTTATAATACTAAGACAATAATCTATCACCTATCTATCCATCCATCTATTACTTATTTTCCCTTTCACACCCCTTTGCTGATCTCAGGTAAGAATATGACAAGCATGATCATAGAAATAGGTAAAATAATTGACAAATTTATGTTTTTATTCCAGAGATACTTGCAGTTTATTATTAAATTAACTAATAAAGAGAAAATTGTCTAAAGCTAAATGATTACATTGAAAACTTTGTATATGTATGTGGGAAATGAGAATTACTATATACATAGAACTCTCTTTTTTTATAAGATTTTAAAATTTATTATTTTCAGAGAGAAGTTCAGGGAGGGAGGAAGAAAGGGAGGGAAATATCAATGTATGGTTGCCTTTCACCTGCCTGGGGACTTGCCTGGAGACCTGCCTGGAGACCTGGCTTGCAGCCTAGGTATGTGCCCTGACTGGGAATCAAACCAGTGACCTTTGGGTTTGCAGGCTGGTGCCTATCCACTAAGCCACCAGCCAGGGCCCTATTTCTTTTAAGGGTGTGAAAGATCTGCTTCCTTCCTTTCATTGTATTCACTCTTTCTTAATGATAAGTGAAAGAGAAATTTAACACAATATAGTAAGTGTCTCCCAAGGAAGATCACTAAGTTTTCATTTAAACTCAGAAACAGCTTCTAAACTGAAGCTGCAGAATGTGTGGGTGCAGTATTTTGGTTCAGACATTTAATAAATAAAGCACACATCACTATAAAGGACCTCTATAAATTACATGCAAAAAAAGTCAGATCCTGGTACTCACAGAAGACTTGCTTTTATTTATTACAGTCCCACAGAAGTAGAAATGCTCACTCAACAGTAGCTAGTGTTGAGTTTACTGCGGTAAGGCCTTTCTGTGAAACGAAGTGCTCAATTGTTCTTTAAAGCAGCTTTTGAATCCACTTTGCTTCAGGCTGAGAAAGAAAGTTAAAAAAAAACAAAGAAAAAGTAAAATGTTATTTACTTATTATAGAGAGTTTCTGGTGTGTTAAGAACCACATCAAATCACAGATTGTTATAGGTGCAAGAGAACTTGGGTATAAGTTTTGATTATTTGTTTAAAATACAGGTCCATGGATTCCAACTGAGACAAACCAAGTTAAATTCTGAGATGGAGTTAGCAATCTGCATGTTCAACATCTTTCCTGGGTGATTTTAATATTCACTGAATATTTAATATGACAAACACTGAATTTCAGTCCATTATCAGCATTTGTGTAGGAACAAAGTCTTAGCAATGCTACATTTTGGGTCTAAGTTTTGGGTCTATTCCAAAACTACAACTTTGAAAATTCATAACAAACTATAAAGACACATAAATACATTAAAAGTAGCTGACAGTCACTCCAAATTACACCACACCAAATACAAGTCCTTTTATATTTGTCTACTTTTTTGTCCACAAGTATGCAGGTTGTTGCTTAGTTGCAACATCATTGTATGAACTTTGCCCTTGATTTATCAAGGTTTCCTAATTATTGTTTCAAGGTATACATACTAGTCTGTTTTATGTTTTACTAAACCATTTTCTTAACTTTTAAAGTTTTAAATAAACAAAATACTACAGTCATAATTTTTATGTTAACTTTGTTTTTCCTTCTGCTACTGTTTTTCATTACAGTTTCTAGTAGTGTGATTAGTAAGTCAAATAGACAAAGCACACCTATGAGAAAGCAGAAAAACACAGACTGATACACAGAAACCATGCAAGTGAACTATGCCTCAATCAAAGACCACAAAAAGCCATAAGGGGAGGATAACAAGGGGGATGGGAGCCCCTCCATACAAGGTGAGCTGTCTGCTTAAGTTTCCTCTTCTAGTCAAATTTTTGCTGAAGGAAGACAAACTATCAGTAAGAATAATGGCTCATAAAGAAGTTTAGATTAGATTTAAATTAAATAATTTAATCTTGCCTATCTGAATCCTTATATGTTAGATTTCCAACTAGTCCTGTCTGGATTTTGGTTATATTTATACTATATTCAGCAACTTCCTAGGAGATATATTTATATTTTATTTAAATCTGCCCCTGTACAAGTGTTACAAGTCAATTTTCATGTTTGTTTTTTCTTAATTATAGAACAGTTAACCACTTTTGTAATATGACTCCCTTTAAAAATAATTTTAAATGTTTTCTTAAGTCACAAGCTAGTTCTCCATGCTTCAGTCTAAGTAGTATTAGTAGTATTAACGTTTTGACATTTGTTTTGCAACTCTTTTGAGTCATTTTCAAGTATCTTTTATCATTCCTACCTGAGAGTTCCCATCTTATCAATATTCCAGTAAAAGAGAACTATTCTTTAGAGAAAATAGAAATTCAACTCTTTAAAATATGTTTCATTTTCAATATAACTGTCTCTAAAATAAAACAGAGTAAACATACCAAAGGAGCATGTCTTGGTTTTGGAGGTGGACGCATATTGCACTGACAGGGACGTTTGATCTTAGGCAATACTATTATAGGCTCACAAGGAGATGGTGGAAGTGATGGACTTTCTCTTGATGGAGGAACTCTACCTCTAGCTGCCTCTTCTTTTCCTTTGAATGTAGTTTTTCTGGGTGTTTTATTTTTTTTTTGTTTCAATGATCCCTTCTTTGAACCTGTAGATGTGGCATCTGATTCATCAACTCCTTTCTTTTTAGCTGCATATTTATGCATTGAATCTTCGGATTCAGCATCTGAACTTTTGATCACTCCAGGTTTCTTTGGATCTTTCTTGGAAGACTCATCAGATTCAGCATCAGTAGACTTCTTTGCATCCCGCTTCTTGGCATTTTTCTTTGAAACTCTCTTAGGCTTTTTTGAATCAAAATCAGTTTCAGTATCACTAGATTCTTTAGACTTTAGTGAAGACTTCTTTTTGTCACCTTTCTTTGACATTCTCTTTTCATGTTTTTCACCCTTTTTTGAAATTGTTTCATATTCACTATCAGTATCAGTTGACATTGTGTCCTTGGCATCCTTTTTCTTATCCTTCTTTGAACCTTTCCTATTCTTCTTTGAACCTTTCTTACCCTTTTTTGGCTCCGATTCAGACTCAGATCCTATGTCAGTAGACCCTGTGTCCTGTGATTCACTTTTTTGGTCAGTTTTCTTTAATCCTTTCTTACCTTTCTTTGAACCTTTCTTTGCATCCTTTGAGCTTGCAGATTCATCAGTAGACTCTGCACCCTTCTTTGATTCCCTTTTTTTGTCAGTTTTCTTTAAATCTTTCTTACCCTTCTTTGCATCCTTTGAGCTTGCAGATTCATCAGTAGACTCTGCATCCTTCTTTGCATCTTTCTTGTTGCCATCTTTCTTTGCACCTTTATTACCCTTCTTTCCATCTTTTGAATCTGCAGATTCAGTATCAGAGCTTTTATTTGCTGCCCTCTTTTTAAGCTTCTTTGAATTATTCTGTGAGCAATTCTTGAACCACATATCAAATTCCATGGATTCAGCACCAGACTCCTGTAAAGAAAACACTGAATCTATATTTGACCTATTTTTTGAGTAAGCCTCAGGTTTGTCATCAGAATTGCTCTCTGAGCTCTTTGAATCATGTTTGGTATCTACGAATTCAGTATTTGCCTCCTTGAAAATTTTAAAATCTCTCTTACTTTTTCCTAGATGCTTCATCAAGACTGCCTTAGAATCTTTGGACTCTGGGCTTGTTTCTGACCTGTACTGTGACTTCTTAGATAGTTCATTTTCATGTGATGACTTTGATGGAGTTTTATCTCCTCGATTATATTTTTTATCATTTGTTGTTTTCTTGGATTCTGGAGTTTTGTCATGTGGACCAGTATTTTTCTTGGACTCTTCCAACTTTTTAGATTCTGCCTTTTCAGGATGGATTTTAGGAGTATAGGGATGTCTAAATGGAGCCTGTCTTCTGAAAGTGAAGTAATTAGATGGCCTTCGGAAAATTTTTCTTAAAAAATGCCTTATCCATGTCTGAGCTGGCTTATGGACTTCATCTAATTTTCTTTTGTCATATATCTAAAAAGATTTGTTACAAAAATAATAAGAATGTCTGATAATGCAATATGCAGATGACATATACAATTTATACATTTAAAATCTATATAATTTAAGCAAATGTCACCCAATAAATTTTAAATATTTCATAAAATCAAAAACAGATTTTAAATGAGGTATACCTTTATATATTAAAAGTTAAAAATAGTATAGCTTCTTTTTTAACCATCCTTTCAAAGCTATTTTTTGTTTTATTTTTCAATGGCCTATGTGTGTTTGTGTGTTTATGTGAGATAACTCTACTTTGAAAATAAAATTACTTTAGGAGAAACCTAAGGATTTTCTCAATGATTCATATTGGGGTTGGAGAAGCCCACAATGATCCATATCCATGTCTTTTCATGACCTGTACTTATAATTAATAGTGGACTCCTTTTGGACCTCAAAATGAGAGACATCTTTTGGAACATTTTGTGTACCCTTCACCCTCAAGTTAATTCAAAAATAAGCTGATGCCCATCAAGTTTGTCATGAAAATTCTTGTGTTAACTGTAGGCTTCAGGCCTAGCCTCATTTCTACTCCTGCTTTTAAAATCTCTGATCAAATTAAAAGCCAAAGCCCTGCTGTGAAGTATTGTCAAAAATGAAGACATAAAATGAAACAAATGTTTGACCCACCATAATTTGTATTGCAGTAGTGTAATATTTTAAACTCCCACCTAAACATTTGACAAATGTAAATGTCATAGTGGTCACATAGATTGATTTTACATTTACTTTTTCTATTCTTTCAACTATTCAATAGAGATATCACCAATCAATGAAATGGCATATGGAATGAAAGGAAGATCATGAAGGAGAAGCCTGTGTTTGGATCACCATAGATATAATGAATGGATCTTAAATAAATTCACTGAATGTAATGCTGCTTTGGGAGGTGTTTTTAAAACATATGTTGATATCAGCATGGGTTGACCACTGAGTGCTAGTGTTTCTTTTCCTTTTTAACTTTTTATTTTCTTTCTTTTTGTAAAAAACCTCATGTTTATTAACTGGCAGTGACTGAAGAAAGACAGATTAATATTGGGGGCTTGTAATGAGGAGCACCTGCTGATTAGGACACAGAAGGAGCGTGATATGTCAAGTACACGCTGTTCTGGAGAAAAGCAAATGGAAGATTCTCATAGTCGCAGTGTGTGTGTGTGTGTAAATGAAGAGAAAAACATCTGCACTTGTTTCTCAGGTAAAGCACAGGAATATATAGACAGAAATGCGGAAGTGTGCATTAGGTATATGTATTACTCACCAACCAAACTCTAACATCTAACAGAGTATTTAAGACATAGTCGGAAACATTATGCTTAACTTTTCAGTGTTGTGAGCACTTTCTTTCACTTGCTGTATACTGATGGTGACATACATAAGAGGTCACCAGGTTTTGCTTATTATCATGAGTATTTGTCACATTCATAGTCTTTCTTTTTGCCAATTGATAACTCCACTTTATAAAAGCAGGAGAAAATCTGAATTTCCAAGTATCTACTATCCTTAGCACTAGATTAAGGAAAGTAGAGAAGCTCTGGAATATCATCAAGATTAGCTCCTGTTCTAAGTTTCAAATTTTATGTTTTTGCAGCTGGTAAAAATTTCCTGAGTGATCCCACCACTCGCAGCATTAAGTTCTCTAGCTTGCCTATTCTATTATGTATATAAGGCTTTGAAATAGAAAGACACATATAAATAAAACTTTAATCTGAAGTAGGTGAGGAAAACCTGTTTTATAAAAAATTTAAAATATCTGCTCCCAAGAGGTAGTAAAATTAAAAAATATATATACCTATATTTATATATTGTATAATCTTAGATTTAGCTGTAAAATAACCTTTCCATTACTTACAGGAACTGTAATTTGTAATTCTGAAGGTCTCAATCTCATTTTTCTGCCTGGCTGAGGTGGTTTAGGAAATGTCAAAGTGAAGTATTCTTGATTACATATTTTTCTGCTTAATTTGCTCACTAACATAAGAGAAGACAATAAACAATTTGCAATTAGTAGTCAAACTTTCATAAGCACTGAAATATTCATGAATAAGAAATACATTGTTTAAATTAAATAAAGTTATAACTCAAAATATCCCTTCCCCATGGCGTTTGTAGTTTATTTGCATATCATTTAGGAATTTCGATGAGATTTTTCCCATTAAAGTTTATCTCCCTTTTTAGCAATAGTTATGTTTTAAAGTGACATTTTTAATTTAAAAAAATTTAATTACACTTAATTGGGGGGCGATATTTAATAAGAGTATAAACAATGTGACTTCTTTAATAGCCCCATAATAGCTAGCACAATGCTGAGAATAATTAGTAAAAGTATCAATTGATTAAATCTAAAGGTATCTTTTAGCACTCTTCTGACCTCAATGACATTTCAAGACACAAAAATTAGGGCCACAGACTCAAATATTACATTAAGTTCCATAAGTGCTATTTTAAAAAGGGAAAGAGACTCAACTTTGGGTGGTGAACACCCAATGCAATATATAGCTGATACATCATTGAACTGCATACTTGAAACCTATATAATTTTATGAATTAATGTCATGCTAATGAATCCAAGAAGACTTATTAAAGGAGCATAAACACTTGAGTGTATCCAAAATATGGTGATCAAGAGGCTCACCATATCTGGCACCTATGTAAAAAAAAAAGAAATTGGTGAGGAAAGGACAGTTCTCCTGGAGATGAGAAGACTAATAAAATACTTGATCACTATATTTAAATATTAAAAGAGATAGTATATGGAATAGTAGTAATAGCATGTATAGAATAGCTGCAACTGCTAACACTAACATAATGCTTACTATGTGCCAATGTTTTAAACACTTAATACATAAATGTTTATTTAATCCCCAAACAACACCTTGAATTAGATAATGTAATTTATAATTGCTTCTATTTTACAGATGTAGAAAAAGAAGCACTGAGAAAGATTATATTATTTGCCCAAAATCATAAAGTAAGTAGCAAAATTAAAGTTGAAACACCAGAAAGCTTGATTCCAGTGTCCATTCTCTTAATCACAAAGTTAGGAAACTTCTGTGTTTCCTGAAGGAGGAACTAGAACCAATGGGTAATTGTTGTAGCAGTGAAAGACGGATTTAAGCTCAATTTATCTAAAGTTGTATCTGTGTAACAAATAGACCATCCACTTTCATTTTTTAAACAATATTTTCATTTTCTACTTTTGGTTTTGTCATTGTGGATTTTAAATACAGGGGCACCTTATAAAAATACAGTTGATCTTTATAATGAGGAAAAATGAAATATTTCCTTTTAATATAGTGAGTACAAACCCCCATCAAGACCTGAAATATTTTACACATACGCACATGCCAATATATGCATACGCATACACACACAAATGATTCTCCTGACTTTTAACAAATACTCAAGGCATTCTGTGCTTTATCATAATGAATGGAAGATACTAGTAATTTGTCCCTAAATGTTTTTTCAAATATAATCTAAACAATATTGAATTCCAAAGAGACTAAATTCTTACTTGGCATGGAATTATCATATGCTTTGATGTTTACTTCTTGTCTGTTAAAAAAAGAATATACTTTAATTGAATGTGTATTATGGCTAATAGAAGATATAATAATAATATTAATAAGCCAACAATAGCAAAACTAAGAAGTCCTATGCAATCTCTGAGCTCCATTAACTGAAAGTGTATACTTGTAATTCATATAACAGTTCATTTCCTCTAAATCAAGTTATACATGAACAAAAGTCTATTTTCACCAGAAACCTGAACAAAAATAAGTAATGGAACAAAAGCCGAAATAAGTACTAATTTGATATATTGTAAAATATATGAAATATTTTATTTAATTATATAGAACATTAAATCCAACTAGTATCCCTCCAAGGTTTCCAGTGTAAAAGTCTAAAATAGTAGTAAACCCACATATTTTCTAAATTTACTAGGTAAATTCTGAAAAAAATCCACATTTTTTCATTTTTTCAGTACTTAAATAAAATCAAACCACTAATGATGTGTGATAGTGGAATATGTAACTGTTGATATGGATTTTGAATTGTTCTAACACACAGGGAAAATTGGTCCATATGTTTCATTTGGAAAGTGTTGATTTGGTCTGGTGACAATCAGATTGTCTACTGAGTATATACATGGTATAATTTATTTTAAAAATAGTATTTCCTTATTAGTTAGCAGGACAGTGAGCTGTGACTATTTCAAATTCAGAGTTTATACTTACATACACATATGCTCTAGAACTTTTGAAAAACTTTTCTAAACCATCACACACATTAATAAAAACAAAAAATAGCCCTGGCTCGTGGCTCAGTGGATAAAATGCCAGTCTGCATAACCAAAGTTTGCTGGTTCGATTCCCATCCAGGGCAACATAACTAGGTTGCAAGCCAGGTCTTCAGCTAGGTCTGTAGCTGGAGGCAGGTAAAAGGCAACCATACATTGATGTTTCTCTCCTCTCTTCCTCTCTCCCTTCCCCTCTCTCTGGAAAATAATAAATAAAATATTTTAAAAAAAAAAGAAAAACTGTGGTATATTTCCACAATAGAATATTATGTGGAAAAGAAGGAAATTAGCTTTAAAAAAAATAAATAAGTAAAAAATGGTTACAGGTACTTATGGTTCACTCAAATATATTTTATGCTCTGGTATCCAGCATAAACCCTGGTCCATTCTCATTAAATGACTTACTTAGGAAAGATTTGTGAGATACTGTGTAATAAAAATATCTAGTCCAGTGGTTCTCAACTAAAGGTAAACATCAGAATTAACTTGAGACTTTTAAAACTTGTCTCTGTTTATTTGGATACTCAGTTATGTTTAAGAACCAATGGTCAGAATGGTCTTCAAAAAGAAAACTTCACCTGGCTGGTGGCTCAGTGGATAGGCTCTGGCCTGAGAACCTGAAGGTCACTGGTTCTATTCCCAGCCAGGGCACATAACCAGGTTGCAAGCCAGGTCTCCAACCAGGTCTGTAGCTGGAGGCAGGTGAAAGGCAACCATACGTTGATGTCTCTCTGTCTTTCTTCCTCCCTCCCTGCCCTTCTCTCTGAAAATATTGAATAAATAAAATATTTTAAGAAATTTAAAAAACTTCATAAGTACCTGAAATAGTTCGTTTGTGCCTTTTGCTTTTGCAAGGCAATTGATCAATTCATCTGCATTGAAATCAGTCATTCAATAGTGTAGCTAGAAGATATTGTGGCCTGTAATCTTGGTAATTTTAGTTTGAAAATCCAACCTGCTGACTATATCATTGCTTTCATATTCTTGGGAAAAGAATGCAATAATACTGCTTTTTATTTATTTTCTAAAGTTGAAAGTAGTGTTTTCAAAACTTACTTTTAGGTAAAACTTGTGTATAATTTATGTTTTGCTATAATAACAACATACATCACAAGTTAAGATAGATAATTTTAAATATAAAATAAAACATATATATTGAAGTTCTAGTATCTTATTCATACACTTTAATAAATTACTTTGCATATACATCCCACTTTGAAGAACACTAAATAAACAAAGAACAGTCAGAAAAAGGATAATTAAGACATATATTATATCATCCTTGCTTTACATAGATGCAGTCTCAGTCTCAGATTATTAGAAGCATAAATATAATTACAACTCTGAATAGTTTTTTTCTTTCAAAGCCTATTAGGGATTTATTTTTTTTTTTAAATTTAATTTTATTGTTGTTGTATTACATCCATGCACTTTTTACTCTCCTCTGTCCCCTTCCCCACCTACCCACTCCTCACTGAAGTCAATCCCACTTGTTGTCCATGTCCATGGTTCTTCCATACTAGTTTCTTGACTAAACTGCTCCCCTTCTTTGCCTCTTCATTCCCCTGCCCCTCCTGCCCACTGAAGGTCTATTCACTGTATTCATGTATCTGGTTCTGTTTTGCTTGCTGTTTGTTTTGTTCATTATTGTCCTGAAATGGGTGAGATCGTATGGTATTTGTCTTTCACTAACTGGCTTATTTCACTAAACATAACACTCTCCAGTTCCATCCATGTTGTTGCAAAGGGTAGGAGTTCCTTCTTTCTTTCTGCTGTATAGTATTCCATTGTGTAAATGTACCAAAGTTTTTTGATACAATCAATGGAACAGAATAGAGAGTCCACAAATAAACCCAGGACTCTACGGTCAATTAATATTTGACAAAGGGGGAAGGAACATAAAATGGAATAAAAACAGTCTCTTCAACAAGTGGTGTTGGGAGAACTGGCCAGCAACATGCAAAAAAATAAAACTAGACCACCAATTTACACATTACACTAGAATAAACTCAAAATGGATAAAGGACTTAAATATAAGTAGTGCCACCATAAAGGTCCTAGAGAAAAATATAGGCAGTAAAATTTTAGATATCCTACACAGAAATATGTTTACTGATACTTCACCAAGGGCAAAGGAAATAAAAGAATAAATCAACAAATGGGACTATATCAAACTGAAAAGTTTATGTTCAGCTAAAGAAAACACCAGCAAAATTCAAAGGGAACCAACTGTACGGGAAAACATATTTGCCAATGACACCTCAGAAAAGGGTTTGATATCCAAAATATATAAAGAACTTATGTGACTCAAAACCAGGGAGACAGACAGCCCAATTAAAAAAATATGGCATTATTTTAATTTCACAAATGATTGTGTGAATATTTCCTTGGTACATGAGCCCAACCTGTATCTTGACATAAAGGAGAAAATGAGTAACATGCCAGAAGACAATAAAATAATATTTTTGAAGCTATAAAGGAAAAATTCAATTTAAGATTGTTTCTAAGCAAAAGTATTTTTAATAACATAAAGACATTTTATGCAAACAAAAAATGTGTCAACTTTATTGCCAGTAGAAAGCACTAAAATAAATACAAATGAGAATTCTTTAGGTGGGAGAAAATGACACAAGATGGTGAACAGTTAATACAAGATGAATAAAGACCACCAAAATGAGTAAATAGGTAGGTACAAAACAAAAATATCAAGTATGTACAGTTAATAATGATAATAATCTCTTGAGTTTAAAAATAATAATGATTTTATGCAAAATAACAATTTATGGCAACAATAGTGCATAAAAGAGACTCGAATAAGTGGAATTAAAATGGTGTAAGGTGCATCCATTGTCTGGGGAATAGTAAAAATATTAACTTGTACTAAACTTTAATAATTTAAAAGATTATATTGTAACCTATAAGGTGACTACAAAAGTATAATAAAAATATATGATAACAAAATAGAAAAGAAATTTATGAAGTTTGATTAGTATAAAGTGAATCAGGAAAGAAGAAATAAAGAACAAAAATATGGAATCTGAGGAAACAAATATTCAAACTATAAAAAGAGAGAAATTACCAATAACATATAGAGCAAAGTTTTTCTTTAGATGAAAGAAGAAATAAAAACTTTTGTAGACATACAGAAGCATAAGAAGTTTATCACCAGAAGACCTCCATTGCAGGAAATAAACTAGGGGTTATTCTATCTGAAACAATAAACAAATGGTCACAAAATTACTTGTAAGATCACCAACAAACTTACAGCATAAATAGGAATAATTTGTCTCAAAAAAAACATAAAAGGAGTGGGGTGTAAACAAAGTCTGAATTTGCAAGGAGGGATGGAAATAAGATTCATTCAAAAGAAAAAAGAACTACTGTATAGAGGAAACTTTCTCATAAACTGAATGGTAAATACACACAATGAACCCAAAACTGAGAAACAAGAAAACAGAGGAAAAAATTTGAGAATAGCACCAAACAAAAACAACAGACAGAAACCCAAGGGAAAAGAACCAACTGAGGAACAGAGCTATCAGGAAACAAAAGACAAAATGGCAATAGGAAATCCCCTTACATCAATAATTACTCTAAACATAAATGGACTAAATTCACCAATAAAAAGGCATAGTGTAGCAGATTGGATGAAAAAATAAAACCCAACCACAGGCTGCCCTCTGGAAACATATCTACACTTCAAAGACAAATATAGACTCAAAGAAAAAGGGTGGGAAATGATTCTACAAGCAAAATATATCCACAGAAAATCAGGTATAACCATACTTATATCTGAAAAATAGATTTCCAAATAACATAGGAAACAAGAGATAAAGGTTGATATTTAATAATGATAAAGGGTACATTACATCAAGAAGACATAACACTTGTTAAAGACAAAGAACATATGACCTCATTTATATGTGGAATATAGTGAAGAAAATAAACTGAGAAATAAAATAGGAACAGAGGCATGGATACATAGAACAGACTGACAGTTGTTAGAGAGCAGGGGGTGGGGGTGGGGTGCTTGATGAAAGAAGGTGAAGGGGTCAGTCAAAGAATATGTATGCATGACCCATAGATACAGACAACAGTGTGGTGATGACCAGACAGAAAGGGGTGTAATAGGTTGGAGGTGGGTAAAGGGAGGAAATAAGAACATTTGTAACGAACTACAGAAATGATCCCTGAAAGTATAATCTTGGGACATCTGTAATAGTGTCAACAATAAAAATGTTTTAAAAAAAGAGGATATATCACTTCTCAACATATAAACATCCAATTCGGGAAAACATAGGCAGTAGCTCTGTGACATTTTTCTTAGCAGTATTTCTCTATATCCTCCAAAGAAAAATAAAAAGTGAGTCTAGATCAAACTAAAAAAAATTCATAGCAAAGATAAACATCAGCAAAAGAAAGGTACAATGAACTGTTTGGAAGACGATATTGCTAATTATACATCTTATAAGGGGTTAATATCCAAAATTTATAAAGAACTCATACAACTAAATATAAAAATCATGTAATTCAATTAAAAATGATTAAAAGATGTGAATAGTCAGATCTTTTATCTTTGCTTTCATTTTTAAGATTTTATTTATTATTTTTAGAGAGAGGAGAAGGGAGAGAGGCAGAGAGGGAGAGAGACATCAATGTGTGGTTGCCTTTCCCCTGCCTCCAGCTACGGACCTGGCTGGAGACCTGGCTTGCAACCTGGTTGTGCGCCCTGGCTGGGAATCAAACCAGTGACCTTTGGTTTGCAGGCAGGTGCCTTACCCACTGTGCCACCAGCCAGGGCCTGAATAGTCAGTTCTTAAAGAGGACATACCGATGGGTAAGACATGAAAAGATGCTTAAAGTCACTAACATCAGAGAAATGCAAATTCAAACCACAGCAAGATGCCATCTCACACCTGTCAGAATGGCTACCATCAATAAATCAACAAAAGTGCTGGTGAGGATGTGGAGAAAAAGAACTCTAGTGCACTCTTGGTAGGAATGTAGACTGGTGCAGCCTCTGTGGAACGCAGTATGGAGGGTCTTCAGGTAATTAAAAATGGAACTGCCTTATGACCCAGCGACCCCACTTCTGAGAATTTATTAGAGGTAACCTGAAACACTAATTTGGAAGAATATACACACCCCTATGTTCATTGCAGTGTTACTTACAATAGGCAAGATCTGGAAGCAGCTCAAGTGCCCATCAGTAGATGAGTGGATAAAACAATTGTGGTACATTTACACAATGAAATACTACTCAGCCTTAAAAAGGAGAAAATTTTACCCTTTGTGACAGCATGGACGGAGCTGGAGAACATTGTGCTAAATGAAATAAGCCAGTCAGAGAAAGACAAATACCATATGATATATCAGTCATATGTGGAATCTAATGAACAAACTGAACTAACAAGCGAAACAGAGACAGATTCAGAGAGGGCAAGCTGATAACTTGGTGCAGTGAAGGGGTTTAGTGAGGAAGATAAAAGAAAATCTTATGAATATGGACAGGTCCTGGTGGTGATTGTTGGGTGGGGGCACAGGGATGGGTGTAGGTGGAACAGGGTATGGGGGGAATAAATGGTAATAAAAAATATATAATTATATTAAAAATAAAATAAAAGAGGTAGGAAGTGACATAATCTGAAGACATGAGGTTCATAGGTCTCTAATTTTAGAGAACAGAAAGATAATGAGTTAGAAATGCTACTGGGCAACCAAGCAGACAACTAATTTGCACTTTGTCCAGAGGTAAGAGGGAATATCAGAAGGAAAACAGCCATTACTAGAGAGGGTGTTAAGAAAATAGTAGTTTAGAGGCAAGTTTTAAGTAAAGAAAGTGGAAGTATTCGAATAGGAGGCAGAGAATTTTGCTGATGACTGTATTTCTATTCCTTGATTTTAAAAAATTTTACTGCTGCTTAATTAAGTTGCCCCAATTTTTCCCTTGTTGCTGTCTCCTACCCTGCCCATCCTACCTCCCACCTCCACACCAATCCTCCCCACCCCCACTCCACACTCCTCCACCCTCCCCC